>BQNB010034882.1:2565-51279 GCA_026074375.1 Tanacetum coccineum
AATTCTCAATACCATAGATCACTTAGGCAAGTTTGATGGTAAGACTGATGAAGGATTCTTTGTTGGGTACTCAATCAATAGTAAAGCATTTAGAGTATTCAACAATAGAACTAGGATAGTTAAAGAGAACTTGCATGTCCAGTTTAGTGAGAATACACCTAATATTACAGGAAGTAGACCAAATTGGCTTTTTGATATTGATTCACTAATGAAGTCAATGAATTATAAGCCAGTTGTTGTAGGAAATCAGTCTAATGGTAATGCAGGTATAAAAGCATGTGATGATGCAGGTAAAGCTAGAATGGAGATAGTACCTGGAAAAGATTACATTCTTCTATCATTGTGGAGTGCTAATCCACCATTCTGTTAAAGTTCAAAGAGTTCTCCTGATGATGGATCTAAACCTTTAAGTGATGATGAGAAGAAGGTTGATAAAGATCCAAGAAAAGATAGTGAAAGTATTGATCAAGAGAAGGATGATAATGTTAACAACACTAACAATGTTAATGCTGCTAGTACAAATGAAGTTAATGCTATTGGTGAAAAAACAAGCATTGAACTTCTAGATGATCCAAATATGCCTGAATTGGAAGATATTATCTATTCAGATGATGATGAAGATGTTAGTGCAGAGGCTGACATGAACAATTTGGACGCATTTATGCTTGTCAGTCCTATTCCAGCTATAAGAGTACACAAAGATCATCCAGTTAAACAAATTATTGGAGACTTGAATTCAGCACCTCAAACAAGAAGAATTACAAAGAATTTGGAAGAACATGGTTTGTTTAGTTCAGTTCAGCAAAGAACAAACCATAAAGACTTTCAAAATTCCTTGTTTGCTTGCTTTTTATAACAAGAAGAACCCAAAAAGGTAATTCAGGCATTGAAGGATCCAAGCTGGATAGAGGCTATGCAGGAAGAGCTTCTACAATTCAAATTATAAAAAGTTTGGACCTCGGTGGATTTACCAAATGGCAAAAGGGCTAAACATACTAAATGGGTCTAATACCTTGATCACGGTTACATCAATGAAAAACCACAATTTGATGATTTGCATGAATGAACTATTACATCAATGAACTGTTATATCATTATGCTCTGATACCACTTGTTGATCCCAAACCTAGATCGATTCCTTAGGTTTTCTAAGGTTAAATTACCTTAGATAAATCCAAAATAACTTGTTGTGGAAACTTTATATGTATATTAAAGTGTATGCGGATTCTACACCTTAATACCTAGAAGTATTATGAATAAAATTGTAATCTTAAACAAACAAACATATAACCAAACACTCCAATATTATTAGATCAATAATACGAGTACTCTTCACTTAGTACTAGGGTTTAGAACCTTGAAGCTTTTCTTAATCGACTTTGACAACTATGAAGACTTATATGTAAAATTGATATCTCAACTAATGCCTTAGAGCCTCCTTTTATAGACTAAGGAGTCCTAGTCAGCTTATAATACATTCCTAAGATATCTTAACCTTTTCTAAACATAAACGTAATCTTTTAAATAAATACATTATGTATATCTTGTACATAAATATCTCAATACTTATCTTCACAAGTATTCTTGTTCTCCAAACAATCTTTATCTCTTTAATTCGTCTTTATCCTCTTGACAGTAGAAAGTCTTCAAACAGTTGTAATCCTTTCACCAGCAACACTAATAAACATAAGCAGTAGTAACATTAGTACTAGCAGTACTAATATATACTAACAGTAGTAACTTATACTAGCAGTCTTAACATTTACTACTAGCAGTACTAACTACTTAGCTTATATTTTAGTCTTCAACACTGAGCAGTCTTAACTTCATGTAACATCAGTAACTTTATGCTATCAGTACTAAATTATACTAACAATAGTAACTAGCAGTGATAACATTATACTACCAGTACTAACTACTTAGCATAATTTCCATTATGTACCTGAGCAATAGTAACTTTTAAGAATCCATGAAGTCTTTTAAGTCCTAACAATCCTCCCCTAAACTTGATGTTCATCTTCTAAATCTTCAAGTTTCTTCTTTAAAAGTCTTCATCATACTCAGGAAGATGCATTCAAACCTTTTATTGACCTTTTTGCTGTTTTACCATAAACTTTAGCAGCTGATACCACATCTCACTTTGATGATCAGTTTGAAGTTTCTTATTTAGCATATTGGTGATGGTTATTGGTGTGAGGGGATATCTCTTTTCAACCAACATAAAAATGTGGACATTTTCAAACCTTGCAAAGTGGACTCCAGATGAATCAATCAACTTCCAAATGGTCACCCTGTATCCTTGTAAATTTCTCCATACATCACTCCTTTTGTCTGGTTCAAACATGACTTTCAAATCTCCCCACAACACTCTTTCAAATTCATCTTCAGGCCTTATATCACTATACTTTGTCTTGACTATCCTCCAAAGAGCCTCCAAGTCTTCTCTGTCTATACCCTGTAGCATCCTTAACATTGAAGAGTATCTCTTGGAACTTCCATCTGCTCTTATCAACTGATAATGTACCATCATACCTTCTTTATGAAGCTTGCAATCAATAATCACAGGTGGTTTGGTAGCAAGTGGTATAGCATCAATTGTATATCTTCATCCTTTTTAATCACCAAATGCTTCTTTAGCTCAGCTTCATCATCTTCTTCAACTTCATCTGACTCTTTGTCTTCCTCTATTCTTTGTTTCTTTGAGGATTCTTGTTGTTGTTCTTTCCCTGCTCTTTTCCTTCTAAGCATCTTCTTTCTGCTGCTTTTAGCTGTCTCCTTACTATCTTCTACCTTCTTTTCTTTGATTTCCTGTACCTCAGAACCCATAGCCACAAAGGTATTTACCCTTTTCATTTCCTTGTCAAACAGCTTTTGAATTTCATCAAAACTCTTTCCCCCTCAATAGTTGTAGGAACAACACTATCATCAACACTAGCAGTAGTAACTGCTTCACCAGCAGTACTATCATCAGGCTTAGTACTCTGTTCATCTTTTCCATCAACTTTAGCTTCCACATGCATCACATCATCCTCCAAAACTCTAGTATCAAACATTAAGTCATCATCCTGTCTCTCTTAAGTTTCATTAACCAAAGAAACATCAACATTAGCATCAATATCTTCAATACTCCTCCCCTGTTTGGATGCATCTTCATGAGCACCCAAACTCTCCTGGTCTTCAGAGGACTCAACTCTCCTAGATATACCAACTTTCCTAGTCTATTCAACCTCTAGGTCTTGTCATTTTCCTCCTTTCTAACCTTTGGATCCTTTTCTTCAAACCAGCAATCTCCTTAACTTGAGCATCCTTTGCTTTTTGTAAATCAAGAACCTGTGTTTGTAGTTTTGTACATAAAACCATCAAATCAGTTAGTTGCATGCTATCCTCACCACTAGGTTGTGGATCATCGGAAGGTGTTGGTATACTTTCCTCATGCTCTGCCCTCTCTGAGGAACCTTTGCCTCCTGTCTTTGGCCTCTTCTTAGATGGTTGATTCTTCTTGGGTTGGGAAGATGAAGATGGTTGATCAATAATGTGTATTGGAGTGGAATCAGTTGGATGATCTGAATCCTCACCCATTTCTTCAACAGGTTGAACCATCATGGTATCAAATAAAGGTGTTATTCTCCTAGAGAAATCCTTTCCAGCTCTCTTCATATTGGCAAAAACTTTCTTTGTGTGAAAGGGATTAACAAAAATCTTCTTGTGAGTTGACATATTACCCAGTTGTTGATTAATGAAAACTTGGAGAAAACGTGGATACAGCAAGAATTTGACTCCTCCATCTAAGTGTTTCACCATTGCATCAAAGATATACTTAGACAGATTAAACTTCTGATTAGTTGCCAAGCATATGATCAAAGAAGCCATAGAACTACTGAACTCATTCCATGCAGTGGATTTAGCACTTAAGCATTGAGTAATAGTATGAATGAAATACTTCCACTGTGGAGAGAAAAAGGCTTTATAAAAAGTAAGCTTTTGAGAAGGCTTTTCATACCCCATACGTGCTAATTCTTCAAAGATAGTAGCAGTTGGAAGACAATCAGTACCTTCTGCATCATTCAAGTGAAGATCTCTCCTAATGGTATTGTTTATTTTTTTTTGTATGCTACTCCGTAACAATAACCCTCTTCTTATCAACTAGGGCTTGTAACTGTCGCACTCCATTAACTGTCTGTACCTTGGCAGTTGCCTAAAATTGTTCAATACAAGATGTGTAGATTACTGGATTGACTGTTAAAGCATATGAAACAGAACTTGCTTTCAGGAAATCAATTATCTCTGCAAACCCATCACTTTCTTCGGGTTTTTCCAAGAACGCGACCACATTGTGCGTTTCAGCAAACTTAGGGCTTGACATAACGATGAATTTGATAATCAAAGATGAAAATTGAATTAGGGTTTATGGTTAGAGAGTATTTGAATAAGTGAAATCGAATAAAGAAGTAAATGAAACCCTTAATCGAAGTATTTATAGAATCACCCTCAACAGCAGAAACTTAAACTGGCAGCATTAACATACGCTTAACAGCAGAAACAAATACGGGCAGTACTAATTTAAGCCTAACAGCATTAAACATAAGCTAGCAGCATTAAGTTGAAACTGGCAGCAATTAAAAAAGAATACACCAGTAATCATTCAATTTTCATTCCAAAAAGCAACTTTCATCATCAAATTTGATTCACACACACTCTCTTTCTGTTTTTATGCTCACATCATCTCTCAATTCTTTTTGCTCACATAATCACTCATTTCTGTTTTTATGCACACATCTCTCTTTCTATTTTTAAGCTCACAAAATCTCTCATTTCTTTTGGCTTACCAAGACACTCTTTCTGTTTTTATATGACAGTTGTGTACAAAATTCCATCAATTCCAATAAGTTTCATACTGTCCTCCCCACTTCCAAGTGTGTAACCTCTTGAGAGAGGTGGATCAATGGACTGTTTAGATGTAATCTCAAACCTAGTTTGAGCATTCACATCCCCCAATATGGTATCTTGGCATCTGGGACCACTACCTGAATCAATTCCCTAAGGAGTTTATTCATTAAGTGTTGCCATGGATTGGGTCATATTTGATGTTACCACTGTCCTGCTCTGCTTCTAAGCTAGAGGCAGTAGTGGCAGCCCTTTCCATTCTGTCACCCAACTCCTTATGGACAGCCTCATCACCAACCTTTGTCAGAGGGACCACTAGACTGAGGTATCTTGGTGTCTCGACCTCTCTTGATATGCCTAGACATGTTTTGATCCCTTTTAAACATACTTATGATATAACACATCCTTTCATCCATGCTTTTTGGTTGTATAAATAAGGAACCTCCCCTCAAGAGATAAGAATTTGAAACAGTTGCAACTTTGGTGCCCATGTCATCTTAACAGCATTAACATTTGCCTGGTAGTAGTAATTTTCTGCCTAGCAGTATTAACTGAAGTCGAACAGCATTAACTCTGTCTTCAAAATTATGCAACAACATGCCTCTATTCATCACAAGCACACTAGAAAAGACTAGATAGACATGTGGGAATTCATGAGGATCCATATTTATGCATAACCCATGAATAAAAGTTAAACACTATGAACCAAGACAATTTGATATTTTTTCTATCTCTCTTCAAAAGGTGAAGCATTCAACATCAGGTATTCAACATGCTTTACCTGCAAATGTTAGTTCATAGCCAAATATACAAACTCCAAAACATTTTCTTCTTGACAACATTAACTATGACTAACTATTTTAACAAACAATCTTAAGTATAACTAACAGTTTTAATTATACTTAGCAGTATTAATTGAGAAAACTAACAGTATTAATCCTTTACAAAACTTTTACAAAAACATAAAGAGATATAGACAGTTAAGGATTCAACATTCCAATACTTGAGACCAAGTATTGAAATCTGCCTGCATCAAAACCTTTTGTAAGAAGATCTGCAACATTTAAATCAGTATGAATTTTAACCATTTGTATTAACTTTTTAGTGTTGCAATCTCTTATAAAATGATGCCTAATCTCTATATGTTTTGTTTTAGAATGTTGAACATGATTTTCAATAATGCAGATAGTACTGTTATTGTCAATATTAATGACAGTGTTCATGAAATTGTACCCATAATCCAGCAATTGGTTTTGAATCCAGAGTACTTGTCTACAGCAACTAGCAGCAGCCACATATTCAGCTTCAGTTGTAGAAGTGGCAACCACAGTTTGCTTTTTACACTGCCAAGATATCAACCTGTTTCCCAAAAACTGACAACCTCCAGTTGTAGACTTCCTATCTAGAGTTGCTCCAGGCATAGCCCTATCATATAAGCAACCAGTTCAAATAGAGAACCACTAGAAATCCAAAGTCCTAAAGATGTTTGCTTTGAACAAATATCTAAAAATCCTCTTGACTGCTAAGAGATGTGATGTCTTAGGAGTAACTTGAAATCTAGCACATGCACATACTGCAAACATGATATCTGGTCTAGATGCAATGAGATACATCAAAGACCCAATCATAGATCTATAGAGATGTACATCAACATCATCAGCATCTCCATCCTTGACCAAAGGTTTTTCCAAATCAACAGAGTTAAGCGTCTTACAAATCAGAGTAGTTTTGAATTTCTCAAAATTCCAGCTACATAATTTTCCTGACAGTTAAATATTCCATCCTTCCTTCTGTTGTAACTATAACCCAAGAAAGAAAGTTAGTTCTCCCATAGAACTCATCTGAAACTTATCTTTCATTAGCTTCTCAAAACCAGTACATAACTCCTTGTTTGTTGAGCCAAATATAATGTCATCTACATAGACCTGTACAAGCAAAATATCTCCTTTTTGCTTCTTGATAAATAATGTCTGATCTATCTTGCCCCTTTTAAACCCATTACTCAAAAGATAGTTAGCCAAAGTTTCATACCATGATCTTGGTGCTTGATGCAAACCATAAAGTGCCTTAACCACCTTGTAAACTTTGTCTGGATGGTCAGGATCTTTAAATCCTGGTGGTTGAGTAACATAGACTTCTTCTTTAATGGTTCCATATAAAAAAGCACTCTTTACATCCATTTGATATACCATAAAACCTATAAAAGAAGCATAGGCCAAAAACAATCTTATTGCCTAAATTCTTGCCACAGGAGCAAACACTTCTTCATAATCAATACCTTCTTCTTGTCTATGACCCTGTGCAACTAACCTTGCTTTGTTCCTAATCACAATTGCCCTTTCATCTTTCTTGTTTCTGAAGACCCATTTTGTTCCAATGGCCTTCTTTCCATGAGGGAGATCCACCAGTATCCAAACTTGTTGAAGTTTGAATTGCAGAAGTTCTTCCTGCATTGCTTCCACCCAGGATGAATCAGATAGAGCTTTAGTAATGCTTGTTGGTTCAATCTGTGATAGGAAACAAGCATATAAACACGTATTTAGGGTATCATGTGTTTTCTGCTCATACACATCACTGAGAAACCCTTATTCAGAAGTAAGTTTTGACATTCTTCTTGTCTGAATAATTGACTGTACTTCACCAATCACATTGTCAATTGGGTGATCTTTATGGATTCTTGTATTGGGAGTGGTTGGAACAATATAGGAATTTGTAATGTTCCCCAAATCAACTTCTGGTTCTTCTTCAGTGATGTCTTCTTCATTTGTACTAGCAGTACTAACTGATGGACCAACAACATTAAGTTTAAGACTACGAGTATTAACATCAGGACTGGCAGTATTAACTTGTTGCTCAACAACATTAACATCTTTAGTACTGCTATCATCTGTAAACCTTTCTTGTTCAGCATTCTCATTATTTAGACCATCTTCAACATGCTTTTGAGCATCATCAGCAGTTTTTGGTTCACCATTATCAACATCCTTTGTAGGTGAATCAAAGTATGAAGTATCTTTCCAAATTGGCATCACAATGGAATCTTGACTGTTTTCTTCTGATTGACCTACAGAGACATTAGAAACTATACCTGCAGTAACTGGTACATAGTTCATAGATTGGGTTAGAGAATCAATATCAAACAGCCATTTTGGACCAGTCCTTTCTATCATAGGCTTATTCTCTAAAAACTCAATATGCAAGTTTTCTTCTACCCTCTTGGTTTTAGTGTTGTATACCCTAAAAGCTTTACTACTCAAAGAATATCCAACAAAGAAATCTTCATCACTTTTGCTATCAAACTTGCCTAAACTATCCAAAGTATTAAGAATAGTAACATGACAACCAAATGGTCTCATAAAACTTAGAGCTGGTTTAAAATCTCTAAAAAGTTCATAAGGTGTCTTGTTATGAGGCTTGACTACTAAGACCTTATTCTGTACATAACAAGCAGTAGAAACCGCTTCAGCCCAAAATGTGGTAGGTAACTTAGAGTCAACTAACATTGTTCTAGCAGCCTCAATGAGTGTCCTATTCCTCTTCTCAGCAACACCATTTTGTTGAGGAGTCCTAGCTACACTATATTCTCTCTTAATACCTTTTTCTCTACAAAAATCATCCATAACTTTGTTCTTAAACTCAGTTCCATTATCACTTCTGATTATTTTCACTTTCTTATCCACTAGGTTTTCTATTTCTTTGATAAAGTGCTTAAGGATCTCACTGGTTTCATCTTTAGTTGTTAAAAAGAAAACCCATGTAAATCTATTATAATCATCAGTAACTACTAAGCAATACTTCTTATGCATCAAGCTACTCACAAAGGTTAGACTAAACAAATCCATATGTAGCATAAACAAAGGCTTAGTAATTAGATTCAGAACTTTGGACTTACAAGAAGCTCTGTGTTGCTTCCCTTTTAGACAAGCAACACAGGTTTGGTCATTTTCAAAATGTTTTGTTGGCAATCCTCCTACAAGGTTTTCATTGACAAGCTTTATTTATGTTTTTAAATTTTATAGGGACCAAGCCTCAGTATAACTGTGCCAATTGATTCATCTAATGTAGCCTTTGCAATAAGACAAGTCAAGCTCTCTTTAGGAACAATGTTCTTCATATCAAAACTGTACATATTGTCCTTTCTAGGAATTTTAAAAAGTATTTGATTTTCATCAAGCAACTTAAAATTAGGAGATAAGACAAGACATTCAGTGTCAGTAAAAAGAACATAGTTCTTTTTGTCACACATCTGTGTAGACACTAAATAAGATTGAATTTTTAAATCATTGACAAAGTATAAATCTTTAAATCAAAAATTATCAATTTTAAGTGTACCTTTACCAGTAATTTTACCACCATATGCTCCTCCTCCAAATGCAACATAACCTTCATCAAATTCCTTGAAATCTGAGAGATAAGCTATGTTCCTAGTCATGTGCCTTGAGCATCCACTGTCAACAAATCCTTTATCATCTTGTTGTGGCTTGCCCTGCACATAAAAATAAGGAAATTAGATTCCTTTAGGGACCCAAGCCATTTACTGACCTTGGTCTGCCTCGTGCTTCATTGTAGTTGTGTCTTTTAAAAGCAAGTGATGCACCATTAGGTTGGTAGGTCTCCAAACCCAACATGTTGAGGTCTTTACAGCATTTACCCCTTTTACTCTAACAGCACTAACTTGTCTTGTATATGACCTAGCAGTATTAATTACTCTAGGCCTTTCCAGTTTATAGTGTCTCTTTGCAGTATGCACAGATCTTCTAGTTAATGCTGTTTGCTTATAAAAGGGCCTCTAAGCAGTTGATTGTGCTTGTTTAGAAAAATGTAACTTTGAATTAGCACTATGAATTACTGATTTGGGGTGAGCAGTATTAACAGGCCTAACAGTATTAAGTGGTGTGAGGCCAGTTTTCAACAAAACTGCTTTTGGAGACATATTCCTGTGTACACTAGGTTGTGTGGTTTTAGCATCCACCCTACTATAATTATTTCTAGATATTATGCCCTTTCTTTGATGGTTATCACAATTAATCTGCAAATGATTAAAACTTCCACATATAAAGCATCACAGCAGCAGGTATGTTGGAACAACGAATTGCAGCAAGTGGTCGTTAAGTATTGTTGAATGATTAAATTATGTCATGGGCGATCAGGTTCATATAGTTTGTTGTTGCTGCTTGGACCACGAAGAGATGGGATGAAAATTAGGGCTTTCATAAACCCTAGAAGAAGCAGCTTGGTCGACAGATTTGGATCTACTATAATGAGAAAACCTTAATTTTGTGGGGTTATATGATGTATCTGCGGGTTATGGGTTCGCTTATGTGAGGAAGCAGAAGTGTCGGGCTTTATCTGATTTATTTAGTCCAAGAGGTGACTTGGTATAAAGGCCTGTTTGATGCAATTTTCAACGATGATAAAAGACAAGTTAGTGATGCACTCATGGAATGTAACACCCCCAAATTGGGTCGCAGTGGAATAAGGGTCCGGGGCGTGTTACTTCTCAGATCAATAACACAAGATAATATAAGAACGACCAAAAAGTCGTTTAAAACTGATACATTGGATTTAATAAAGTATGTGTTACAAAAGCCCGAAGCTTTACTTGTTTACTTGTTTTTATTAACAAAGATTTCAAGCATACAGAGTACAAAATTAATGCGAATAAATCTTTAATGATGACTTCAAAATATAACCACCAATGTATCCTGTGCACCTCGTGCTTATTGGACTCCTGAAAAATCATTGCATTTAAAAAAAATAACATAAAGTGGTGAATTTCATAGCGTTTATGTTAATGTATTTGCGGAACCACAAGACTTTCCCAGTGATAAATGCAACTGCATGCAGAATCTAAAAATGCCTTACGTTTGCCTAAGCCATGACACCGAAGCTCGACATAAATTGAATACAATATATTAAATATTTCCTACATTGCCCGTGATGATGTTATACCTAACATCCAGTATCCCAACATGATAACGTTCGTTTCTTGTGATTGCTAGGTCACCCGAACGGGAGGTCAATCCCAAATAGATCTATCTACAATTCATTCTACGCTCACTTTTCCAGTAATTGTCAGTTCATGATTATGGGCATAGTGGGTTATCGCTATTGGCAATAGTAATATAATTATAAGGTTTACTTGCGTCACTATTTGTAAAACATGATTTGTTTCTCACCCCAAAAATTGTAATAATAACTGTAAAATTTGGGGCTATGAATTCACCTGAGTGCAGTATAATGATAATTTAATATCACAAATGAAAACGCATCACGCTAACGCCCGAATGCAACCTAGCTAATATAGGTCGAATCAGTACTCAAGTACGTTGTCTAACAACTAATATATATAATCCAATATAGTTATCATCATACTATCATTCGGGCTATCATAATTAAGAGGTCATGACATAACGTACGAGGAGCTAGGATACTTTAAATCGTAATCCAACAAATCGTCATTACGCCATCCTGAAGAGGGCCTCATTATGAAATTCCCTAGTAATATAGTACTTTGATAACTAATAATATATATATTTATATACATCTATATAGCTATATCACCATCTAATCGTTTAAGTGAAATCGTGTTTTTAAAGTAAAAACGTTTATAATTACCCTTTTAGTAAAAAATGACATAACTTTTGTGTTCTTTTAAGCCATTTTGACTTTTTGAGCCATGCTTTCGTATTAAGACGAGGAATCATAATATCACATTTTTATGTTTTTGACCTTCTATTGTGAATAGTGTTTTTACTGTTCACAACAGCTCCTAATCCCGTTTCCATACTTTAATTAACGTCAAACCCGTTTTTGTCGTATCTCATTCGTTATAGTTCTGTTTTTAACGATTCTTTTGAGCACGTTCTCGTAATTGAAAGTTTTATCATATAAATGGTGTTTTAAAAGTATAAGTTTCTGTTATGAATAGTAACTTTTATAAAAATAGTTTTATAAACGTATTTAGCGTCGTAAACTCGTAATTAGCGTATCTTCTTCGTTATAAATCGGATTTTCAAGTTTCTTATCATTTTGGAAACGTCATGAGGTGTACTATCTTTCTAAAACATAATATGGCTGTGTCAAAAATCGAATTAAAATAGTGGGTTTGTATTTTTGTGATTTAGACATGTTTTAAGCTTGATTTTAGTACCATTAAGCTTCAACACCTTGTTACAACTACTTTACAACATTTATATCTTATGTCATACATATATTAAGTCTATTAGATCATGTTTTGTCCAAGAGAGTCCATAGTATCAAGAGCACAAGCATTGACAAGACTTTCAATTCTAACTTAATAAGAAATTTTTGATACCCTAATTTGTTCATTTATAGTTTACTCTAACCATCATGTTAAAACACTTTACATCCCTTTTAACATCTTTTTGCTTCAATTTTGGCTATGTATAATTGTGACACAAACATTGGACTAATATGTAAAAAATTCATTTTTACTATTCAAAGAGTACCACTAAATGGTGATTTAGCTAAATATAACATATGAATACATAAAATCTTAGTTATGAAATTATTAAGCTTTTAAATAACCTTGAGTGGATGAGTAGGGAATGAGAAAACAAATCACACCCTTGTGATTAACACTCTTGGCTTGTAAATATAGGATGAAAACCCTAATTTTCCCAAGAAACCCTTTCTTTCTTTTCTTGCTTCCTTACATGAAAATGCTTATCCAAACCTTGGAACCACCTTAGAATGCCTTAAGTATGATGTGAGTATGCTTGTATAATGACAAAAAATTAAGCAATGGATTGCTTAATATTGGCTTTTTGAGCCGTGGGTTTTGAGAGGTGAAATGGGAGAGTGTTGTTTGATTTTACACTTAAGGAATGATCATGTATGTGTTTCTCTCTTGGACTCATGCTTTATATAGTACTTATTTAAGTGAAATATCTAATTAAACCTATCCATGATCAATTCTAACCCTGTGTAAGATCCCTTAGGTTAATTAGTCAAGTTGGTCATGGTGTAGAGTTTGGTTCCCTATGATCTTTTCTTAACCTTGATATTTTGAGCATGTTGATATAAGTTGTCATTCTCGGGTCCTTCCTTGCAATCTGGCAAATAGGCTTCCAATGTGATGGTTATATTGATTATTTTTGTGTATTGGTATAATCGTGGGTATTTGTTAAGCGTAGATAGGTTTTAGTGCTTCCGGGAATGCCGAAAACGAGTTTTATCACGAAACGTAAAATTTAGTTACATACAAATCTAAGGATGTCAAATAGATAATTATCTATTAATATCACTTTAACTCTTGCTGACATTACTGTTTAATCGTTTTAACGCCCGTTTAAATTGATTGATCATTTTGCTTTGTTTACGCGATTTAGCTTAACGTTTACGATTTTAAAAGCCAAACACGTAAACCCTATAAATAATTAACATACTTATTGACGTCGTCAATTGTCCCTAAAATCACGATGGTGCGTATTTGTCTTCCCCGGTAAAATGAGCGTTTGTCATCAAGGCACTTATGGACTCGGCAATTGATGATGGTGAGGTCTTGTGTAGAGGTGTGGATATTTCTTCCTGAATTGATCTTAACGTCCCACGTACAATCAGGACCCGTCTTAGAGTCTCCATCGAACCTTAACAATTGGGACACGGCTTCGCTCTCTATTGTTTTACTCGCGATCCATGATTTCTACAGGCTCTTCAACATATTGAGCTTGCCATCTACTTGCTGTCCTTCCAATGGAAAGGATAATGGTTCGTCAGATTAACATTCTTCTAAGTTGGTTACATTGAAACGTTTTGTGGACCCTGCTCAGTCTTGTGGAGGTCAAGCTTGTAAGCAATGGCTCCAATCTTTTTCAATTATGAAAGGTCGACATATCTTGGGTTTAACTTCCCCGTTTGCCCAAAAGTTTGACCCTTTCCAAGGCGTAACCAAAGCTTAATACTTTAATCATCCAACTTGAAAATTCCATCGGTTTAGCTTATATCAGGTAGCTCTTTTGTCGATCGCGAGACGGTTTAAAATCATTTGTTTGTATTGGATGATCCTTCCGTTTGTTTCCTTGCATAAACTAATTCTGGACTAGTGAGTTTGAAATTGTCCAACAGCGGCCCAACACACGGGTAGAACGACACTTGCGACCTAAAGTGTTCAAACGGTGCAGCCTTAATGCTAGAATGATAACGGTTATTGTATGAAACTCGACTTAATGGCATAATGTTAAACCAACCATTTCCAAAGTCGATTACGCATGCACGTAGCATTTCCTCGAGAGTTGGTAAGGTTCTCTCACTTTGGCTGTACGGTTTGAGGATGGATATGCTGACTATATCCAAAACTTGTACCCAAAGCTTCTGATGTGACCTCCAGATAAAATTTGATGCGACAGGATCACGATCAAGATGATTGAGGACAGGTTTCCATGCTTCGTGACTACCTCTTTTAGGTACATTTATCGCCAGTTTATCCATAGGATCTTTCCCTCATTGTCATAAAATGGCAGTCTTTGTATTGGCGCGTCAACGATACCCAAAATTGTCATACACTTTGCGATGACTTAGGAAGCTTCATGGACAAAATCCATCGTGATGTTGTCCCACTTCCACTTGAGGTATCTCGGGTTGTACTAACAACGATGGTCTCTTGTGTTCGCTTGACTTAGCACAGGTAAACATTTGCTAACATATGTTGGCGTTGTTGGATTTCATTTTGGCCACCAATATGCTTCTTTATTTCATGGTACATATTGTCAGAACCCGGATGATAGTAGTATTCTAGATTGTGGGACTCGTGCATGATCCACAGTCCTTTATGTCCCTTTAATGGTAACCTACTCCGCATATTAAGCACAGAGGTCCATCCGCATGCGGGGTTCCACTTTTCCGTTCGAAGTTTCTTCGTAATCGTTTGATTCTCAACCAAAATACTCCAAATATTCGCTTTTTGATGTTTTGGTTTCCGTGCTTCAGTCTATGATTTTAGGATTTGTTTTAGAAAGATCAAGCCAATTGTTCATGACATAAGGCTCGGAAACTCTTAATGGTGGTTCTCGTTCCTTCCTGATAAGAGCATCAGCCAACAACATTCGCCTTCCTGGGTGATAAACTGAATTTCGCAATGTATCACTCGCAACTCTAACCAGTGGACATTGCCTCTATTTAATTCCTTCTGATCCCAAGTAATATGTTGTAAACTTTTTGGATCTGTAAACACCGTGCGCAATTGGTTTCGTACAGATTGTGCCTCCAACTTTTTAGAGCGAACACTATGCCCTAAGTTATAAATCATGAGCTCCGTTTGTTATTTTCATGAATTTTTAACTGGCTGATACATAAGAAATCACCGTTTCTCTTTGCATCAACACAGCGACCAAAACTTCTTTGAAGCATGTTAAGGCATGCGTGAAATCTTCGCTTCCTACTCAGGTAAGGCCAGGTTTTGTGCACTGCATAGTTTCTGCTTCAACAGTTGAAAAGTGCTTTCTTCGTTTATTCGCCCCTATCAACTTGACACCTTTTTGGGTTAGTTTGGTCATTGTCTTGGCGATCTTTGAAAAACCATTCGATGAATCTCTATATTAACCGGCAAGGGCCTAAAAATTAGCAAATCTTGTTGGTGTTTAGGGGGACGCCTTATCTGTAATTAGATTCAATCTTAGCAGGGTCAACGTGATACCTCGACAGTCATCCACGTGACGAGGTATTGTACCCAGAGATCCAGGAATTCACTATTGGAGATCTTGGTGTACAATTCTTCCTTTTAAAGCAATTTCAAGATTATGCCTAAGGGTGTTCTTCGGTTCCTCTTACTTTTGGTGTAGATCAAATCGTCATCGATGAAGACAATTACATACTTATCCAGGATACCGGTTTACACGCCCGGTTCATTAGGCCCAAGGCAACACGGCCGCGTTGCATTAGTCATACCAGAAGACATGACTTGGAATTCATTAGTGGACGTATCGAGTCCTGATGCAGTCTTGGGTTTGTATCTTTCTCGACACCCGCAACTGGTGATACCCTGACCTCAGATCGATCTTTGAATAAATACTCGATCCTTGCAGCTGGTCGAATAGGTCATCGATCCTTGGGAGTGGGTAGCGGTTCTTCACTGTCAGTTTGTTCAATTCCCTGTAATCGATGCACATCCAGAAAGACCCATCTTTCTTCTTTACAAACAGAACCGGAGCTCCCCAGGGTGAGGAACTTGGTCTTATGAAGCCTTTGTCCGTTAAGTTCCTGCAGTTGCTCCGGCTAGTTACTCATTTCGGACGGTGCTATATCTATATGGTGCCCTGTACAGGTGTTGCACCGTTGGTACCAATCGATTCGAAAACTCCAGCTTGACGAGTGGGTGGATACCCGGCAAGTCCTAGGAAAGTCTTAGGGAAATTCTTAAACAACTTGGCACATCTTTCATGTCGTTTCTCCTTTGGACTTGTCTTCGTCTTTGGTGGGGGGATTGCGGTGTTATTTGCTAAGATAATACGCGAAATCCCTTCCGTTAAATACTCTTGAGCCTTAGTACACGAGATGATGTTTAATCGGGTCCCGTGTTTATTGCTGCTTCCGTCACCACGAACGATTAAAATTTCGTCTCCAAAAGGAATACGAACGATCTTTTCTGCACAGACAATAACGGCATGGTACTTTGCCAACCAATTTACCATTATCACTGTCTATACTACCTAGTTCTTTTAGTGCATTAGGTCTATGTTGAAAAGGATGATTTAAGAGGTTTAACGTACAACCCCGGATAATAGTGTTTAACCCAACTATTCGCCCGTCGGCTAGTTGGACATTATAATCATGATCAAAGGCAGTTGAGTGATAAAATTCGAAAAGCTAAATGCAGTAGATACAAATCTTCTATCGGGCACCGGTATCAAATATAATAGATGCTTATCGGTTGTTTAGGAGAAACGTACCTGTGACGACATTGTTGTCGGGTTTGCCCCTGCATTGCCCACGGCGTACCACCTTTGCTGAGCCTTGCTTTTCAGCCCTGATTACCCTGGTTGTTGTAGTTATTCACTTTTTAGGCAATCTTTCTTGAAATGCCCCTGAGCACCACATTCAAAACAAGTCCTCTGATTAGCCCCAGTGTTGACATTTAGGTGATTCTTGCAGTCACGACCTAAATGACCAAATCAGTGGCAACTTGTGGCATTTGGGAGCACATGGACCAAACATGGTGATGGGGGGGATGATTACATTTGGATCATAGAGGGCTAGGGCCACTCCGTATTGACTCATGTCACCATTCCATGTGGCATAAGCTCTTTAGTGTTTTTGTATCTTGTTTGGTTGTTGATCTGTTGTTCCTGGCGGTGTCTTCAGTCTTTCTTTTGTTGTCAGCCTGTCGTTCGCCAAAGTGTTGATCTTCTTGTCCATGAGTTTCAGTGGACGACTCAATGGCATCTGAATAGTTTTTGGCTTAGTTGCCAGCTCACTGCCATGGATCGTGTCGGGCAAGCCACCGACATATTTCTCAACTTGGTCTATTTCTTCCGGAAACATCCGATCGCACATTAGTGCCAGTTCTTGGAAATGTTGGCTATAGGTTACCACATCGTTACCCTTTACCTTCAAATTCCACATTTCGAACTCCAGTTTCTTAATTTCGCCCCTTGGGCAGTATTTGTCTGTCATCATCTTTTTCAGTGTCCTCCATGGCATTGCATGGGCAGCTTCAGGAGTAGTGGTCTTAACATGGGAGTTCCACCATGTAAGAGCATTTCCTTGCAGGGTACACGTAGCAAATTTGACCTGGCATGCTACTGTACAGTTGCTTATGCTGTAAACAGATTCCATCTTTTCGAACCACTGAGTGAGTCCGACAACTCCCTCAGTGCCCTTGAAGTTCAAGGGTTGGCATTTTAGGAAGTCCGGGTAGGTGCATTCACGAGCAACCTGCACAGGCCTTCTGACACCCGTTCCTGAAGTATGGCTATCATCGCCATTCCGGGTTGCATCACGTGCTGCCAGTGCAGCAGTAACGCCTTCGTTAATCATTGCCTGAATTTGGGCGTTGGTGACAGATGTAGTGGTATGAGTGTCTGTGACTGGTGTTGGTGTTGCACTTGGGTTTAACCTCGTGGTCCTTCTCTTTGGTGCCATTTTCTTTAAATCAAAAAGAAAACATAATACTCGTTAGATTTCATAAAATCATAACTATGAACATAAATATATACAATTAAGTTAAAACGAGATTCACATCACACAGTGAAATGTACAATGTTATTGAAATTAATCGTGGTATATACAAATCGACTTCATTTATAATAATTCGTTTTAATAGATAACGTAATCCGTCCTTTTCCATAATAATAACTTGGAAAAACATACATGTTCGGTTCAGATTACAAAATGATTAATACACTTAGGTTACAAGACAAAAGAAATCAACCTAAATCCATACTAGCCTGGGATATACCCGTAAAACTTCGTATGTTGTACAAGTTGTAATATCATGATCAAAAGAACATTTACTGGGTAGCTAAACATAAACAAAAGATCAGATACAGTCTGCTTGCTGGGAATAACCCATAATACTTAACAGGCTGCATAGCATAGCTACAACATAACCAAATCTAGGAGCTGCTACCAGCCTCTCCTGGTGCATCAGGCTGTGCCGGACCTTTTGCGGGTCCATGCTGCCTCTGAAACTCGACCATCTGTGTCTGTATCTTTCATCACGTCATGTCTTAGTAAACTGAAACTGTCTCTTGTGGTTGATGCCAAAATCTCTTCCCTTTTACTGAAAATCACCTCTGTTCATGTGATTGTTGACTGTACTCTGAATCAATGCACTCTGCGCCACTACCGTAGTACGTAATGACATAACATTCTGAACGTGCAATAAAAAAAAAAAAAACCCCCCAATCTCTAGGATCCATAGATAGTCACCAAGCCTCACGAGCCATCTTAGCCTCTCTCTTCTATATTGGCTGCTAAACGATGATAACAAGCCTATACCTGTACAACAAGTTGACTCGGCTTAAGTTGAGAATCCGGTCATTGAAGCATCCTATCATAATACCATACATGTGGTAGGTTTCCTGCTCAACACACTGGTAAGAAAGATCGTAAACCTCTGTTTGACCCCCTCTGGGTGGTCGGTGCAATCTAATCGTTGGGCTCCTACCAGATCATTCCTTGTATCCGTAATGCCATAGTTAACTACCCTAGACGATCGAAATCTAGGAGGGACATCAACCATATCGACAAATCCATAAAGGTCCTCCCTCGCTATGGAATAAGGGTCGTCCCTCGCTATGGTAGGTCTATCCTGCCTAGCAGCACCGGCTGCTGAAACTCTCCCCGACCTCATGACTAGGGGTGGGAGAAGCAATTTGCACCCTTCTTCCAAAAGAGGTAAATAACTAACTTTGGGAATCTCAATATGAGTAGGGCTATTGGGTGGTGGTGATGGTATAGGTAATGGTGGTGATGGTATCTGTGGTAATGGAGATGATAGTGGAGTAAGTGGTGATGGTGGTGGGGTGGTTAAGGCAAGAAGCCTCTCGACCTCTTCCCTAGGAGGAAGTGATATGGATGGCTCGTCCCGGATAGATATCCTGGCGGTCATACGGTGTACCGGTGGGATAGAGGTCGGCAGGAGTCGGGTGCTCTCCTCCTCGTCCTTGTCCTCATTCCTCTTCATCATCATCATCGCCCATCAGCAGGGTAGTCGGTGGAAATCCTTTCGGGACCTCATCGTCTCCTACGGCTCCTCCTCCGGATCAGTCTCAGGAACATATCAGGTGAGTCTTCAGTGGGTGTGGCTAACAGCAGCAGGTAGGGGGCTGCTCCTCAGGCCGGGAGTTTTCTCATCCTCCTGTGGATGTACTCAGTGTTTACATCGGATCAGGAACAAAGTCAGTGGGGGAGGTGACGCGGCTCCTGGGGCCAGGTATGTTGTCAGGCGGATGGGGACACTTGGGCCAGGTTTGTGTCTGGCGATGGTGGAACCTTTTATGCAGCATTTTGTAAGCATATGGGTCCTTGGCTTATGGGTGGTCATCATCTCCTGGTGAACCGATGTTGATCGTCCTCAACTGGAAAGGATACTGATGTGTATGTAAACTGTAGATTGCTCAGAATCTGACTTGGATAATATCTGAAATCAAAATTTAGCCTTATATAAGATTACTACTATAAGGACTCGGTATTGTATTTACATTATATTATAACATGTATATCAAATCATGAGTATCATACATGCATGCATATAGCCTAAACGTCTTAATGCACACAAATTAGTGTATGTATGTCTGTGAAAACACCTTTGTATGTTGCAATGGTTTGAAAAACGGTTATAGTCCAGCATAACATTTGAACTGGTTTCTATAACCTTGGCTCTTGATACCAATCTGTAACACCCCCAAATTGGGTCGCAGCGGAATAAGGGTCCGGGTGTGTTACTTCTCAGATCAATAACACAGTTATATAAGAAGACAAAAGTCGTTTAAAACTGGATACATTGGGATTTAAAAGCATGTGTTACAAAAGCCGAGCTTTACTTGTTTACTTGTTATTATTACAACGATTTCCAGCCCCATAACATATATACAATATGTAATGCGACTAATATCTTTAAGCATGACTTAAAATTTAACGCCCAATGTATCCTTTGCACTCGTGCTTAATGACCTCCTGAAAAACATTGGCAATTAAAAACGTCAACATAAAGTTTGTGAATTGCATAGGTTTATGTATATGTATATGCAGGACCACAGTCATTCACAGTGTTTATGCCAACAGATGCAGACATCACTAAATGCGATACGTTTGACTAAGCTCAATGACACCGAAGCTAGACATAAATGATACAATTATAAATATGCCTACATTGCCCATGTGATGTTCAAACGTAACATCCGTATTCCGAATATATACGTTTCGTTTAAGTGATAAGCTAGATCACCCGAATTGGGGAGGTCATCCCTAATAGATCTATCTACAATCATTCGCGCTCCACTTTCCAGTAATTGACTGTTCAGATTCATGGGGCATAGTGGGTTATCGCTTTGCAAATACGTAATAATAATAAAATGTACACTGCGTCCATTTGTAAAACATGCCATTTGTTTCTCACCCCAAAAACTTGTAAATTAATAACTGTAAAATATGAGGCTATGAACTCACCTTGAGTGAGTATAATGATAATTTAATATCATAAATGAAAACGCGTCACGCTAACGCCCGAATGCAACCTAGTTAATATAGGTCGAATAGTACTAAAGTACGTTGTCTAACAATATTACTATAATCCAATATAGTTATCATCATACATCGTTGGGATATCCATAATTAAGGAGGTCATGAATGGACGTACGAGGAGCTAGGATACTTTAAATCGTAAATCCAACAACTCGTCAATACGCCATTCGAAGAAGCCTCATTATGAAATTCCCTAGTAATATAGTACTTTGATAACTAATAATATATATATATTTATATACATCTATATAGCTGTATCACTATCTAATCGTTTAAGTGAAATCGTGTTTTTAAAGTAAAAACGTTTATAATTACCCTTTTAGTAAAAATGACATAACTTTTGCGTTTTAAGCCCGATTTTGACGTTTCTTGCGCCCATGCTTTCGTATTAAGACGAGGAATCATAATATCACATTTTTATGTTTTTGACCTTCTGTTGTGAATAGTGTTTTATGTTAAAACAGCTCTATCCGTTTCCAACTTTAATAACGTAAACCCGTTTTTGTCGTAATCTCAATCGTTATAAGTTCCGTCTTTAACGATTCTTTCGAGCAATGTTATCGTTATTGAAAGGTTTTATCATATAAATGGTGTTTTAAAAGTATAAGTTTCTGTTATGAGTAGTAACTTTTATAAAAATAGTTTTATAAACGTAGTTAGCGTCGTAAACTCGTAACTAGCGTATCTTCTTCGTTATAAATCAGATTTTCGAGTTTCTTATCATTTTGGAAACGTCATGAGGTGTACTATCTTTCTAAAACATAATATGGCTGTGTCAAAAATCGAATTAAAACAGTGGGTTTGTATTTTTGTGATTTAGACATGTTTTAAGCTTGATTTTAGTACCATTAAGCTTCAACACCTTGTTACAACTACTTTACAAAATTTATATCTTATGTCATACATATATTAAGTCTATTAGCTCATGTTTTGTCCAAGAGAGTCCATAGTATCAAGATGCTAAGTCCTTGCAATACTTTCACATCTAACTTAATAAGAAAACTTTTAGAAACCCTAATTTGTTCATATATATGTTTACTCTTAACCATCATGTTAAAACAATTATACATCCATTTTAACATCATATTAGCATCCATTATGCATGTAATAAGTTCACAAAAACTTTGACAATAAGTAAAAATTCATTTACTATCAGAGTTCCTCCATAAATGGTGATTTAGCTAAATATAACATATGAACACATAAAATCTTAGTCATGAAATGATTAAGCTTTTAAATAAACTTGATTGAATGAGTAGGGAATGAGAAAACAAATCACACCCTTGTGATTAACACTCTTGGCTTGTAAATATAGGATGAAAACCCTAATTTTCCCAAGAAACCCTTTCTTCCTTTTCTTGCTTCCTTACTTGCCAAATGCTTATCAAAACCTTGGAAACCACCTTTGAATGCCTTAAGTATGATGTGAGTATGCTTGTATAATGAGATAAAATTAAGCAATGGATTGCTTAATATTGGCTTTTTGAGCCGTGGGTTTTGAGAGGTGAAATGGGAGAGTGTTGTTTGATTTTACACTTAAGGAATGATCATGTATGTGTTTCTCTCTTGGACTCATGCTTTATATAGTGAAAATATCTAATTAACCTAACCATGATCACTTTCTAACCCTTGTGTAAGAGCCCCTAGGTTAAATTGTCTAGTTGGTTCATGGTGTAAGTGTTGGTTCCACTATGATCTTTCTTAACCTTGATATTTTGAGCAGTTGGATATAAACGTTGATAATTCTTGGTCCTATCCTTGAAAATCCGGCCACATAGGCTCCCATGTGATGTTATATTGATTATTTTGTGTATTGGGTATAATCGTGGGTATTTGTTTAAGCGTAGTTAGGTTTTGGTGCTTCCGAGAATGCGAACGGCTTTTATCGCGAAAAAATTAAAATTTTACGTATCCAACAAAAATAAGATGAACAAGTGTGATAATTATCCATATAATAATCTTTTAACACTTGCCTTGACATAATCGTTTAATTGTTTAATGCCGTTTTACAATTGAATGGTCATTTTTAGTTTACGCGATTTAGCTTAACGATTTCGATTTTAAAGCAAACACGTAAAACCTAAAATTAATTAATGAACTTATTGACGTCGTCAATGACCCTAAAACACGAGGTGTTACATGGAAATTTAATGCTGTCCAATTATACTTTGTGCTGCTCGAATACTAGTTAACTTGTTTCTGCTGCCAACGCAAACAAAGAGCAAAGTATTAATGCTGCTTTCTATGATTTTAATGTTGTTCGTGGGCACAAGAAAGTTTGTACTGCATGTTCGATTAGTGTTGCACAATGATATTAGTGCTGTTGAAAGCAGTTTCAGCTGCTAGTGTTGTCCGAGAAAAGGAAGTTTCAACTGCTAGTGTCATCCGAGAAGATTTTAGTACTGCTAGTTGTGTACAATATCGGATAACACACACATGATGGATCTCGGACAAAACAAAAACACAATTTGATTGATTTTGGTTTAAAAAAAGGTTTAACGGCTCGTTTTATTGAAGATGTGGTTACGAAGAGTTTATTTATTCACTTATTTGACGATGAAGTAGAATTATTTGGGTTTGTGTTTTATCATATCTTAAAGTGGGTGTAACACTTTAGAGATAATCTTGTTAAGTGTTAGCAAACGATGTGACGAAGAATTGACAAATCTAGCAAAGGTGTGTGATTTTTCTTATGGTGCTCAATGCTCACATTTGCTATCACTTTGGTTATGTGTCTCATAGAAGATGAGGATAAATTGTCAAGAGATTGTGGTCTCCCTATACATTGGTTTTGGGTATACGTTCGAAGTCACGTGGATAGTGCAAGATATAAGACACAAGTTTGGGTTATTCTACTTCAGCATCAAGTTCGTTATACTTAGTTTTCTTCATCAGTAATCATTACATAGAGCTTACAGAATTGAAGATTCAAGAAATGGTTAACATATGGGTTTCAAGGGAAGCTTAATGTTAAAATGTTTAACCATTTATATGCTACATTGAGGTGAAGGTTTTTACTACTACTAGCCTTTGTTACTACTGCTAGTGTAAGTTTCTACTACTCAAGTTCATTTTTCTTAAGGTGCGTAATGGAGGGCAATTTGGGTCATTGGAATACTTGGATTGGAAGTGTAATATTGGTTCGTAGTTGTGAAGATCAAAGTTGCATACTTTAGTCTCCTATTTGATATTGACAAAAAGGGGAAGAAGATTTGATGATTTGCAACTTGTAGATCCTTGGTAGCTTAAGGGGAAGTTTTCATTCGTATATTAACTTCAGGGGAAGTTTGTGCTTATTTGGTTTTGTCATTATCAACTAGGGGAAGATTGTTGGGAATTATATTTAAGTTGATAAGACAAAACAAGAATGAAACATAAGGACTGAATCTAGCATTATGGAATTCTACAAGCTGGTGGAGTTTATTCTATAAAAGATAAAACATTCCAAAAGATATGATTCTTGAAGATAAAGATGAAGTTTATTAAAGAATTAAAATATTTAGTTTCCTTATACAATTATGTGTTCCCTTGTAAATCTAGATGGACTCTACTATATAAAGAGATCCCTAGATATTGTTTTATGGGTGTCAAAGATGTAAACACCAGAAAAGTGTGTGTGTGTTCTATGCGTCAAGTCCTCTATGTGGACGCCTATGTTTGGTAGTTTTAGCCTTAAGGAAATCAAGGTTTTTCTTGATCCCTGTTACAATTCATTGATGTAACCGTATTGTTCTGATCAAATAATATTGGGGCTTGGAATGTTTGGTAAAACCTTGTTATGATAATATTGATTCAATGTTTGAATATTCCACCTATGTTATCATTATCCTGGACTAGTTCTTAACAAACTAGAGCTACAACGATCTATAGGTTTCCACATTCAGGAATAAAAAGGATAAAAGAGGAATTGTGATTAAAAATAAAGCAAGATTGGTTGCTCAAGGGTACACATAAGAAGAAGGGATTGACTATGATGAAGTATTTACCCCTGTTGCAAGAATTGAAGCAATTAGGCTATTTTTAGCCTATGCCTCATTTAAAGACTTTGAGGTGTACCAGATGGATGTCAAGAGTGCTTTTCTTTATGGTAAGATTGAAGATGAAGTCTATGTTTGTCAACCACCAGGATTTGAAGATCCATACTTCCCTATTAAAGTATATAAGGTTGAAAAAGCACTTTATGGACTACAACAAGCTCCCAAAGATTGGTAAGAAACCTTGTCAACATATTTGTTGGACAATGGGTTTCAGAGATGAAAGATATACAAGACTATGTTTATCAGAAGGGACAAAGGTGATATTCTATTAGTTCAATTGTATGTAGATGATATCATTTTTGGCTCTATAAAGAAGTCATTATGCATTGAGTTTGAGAAAGATGATGCATAAGAAGTTTCAGATGAGTTATATGGGTGAACTCACATTCTTCTTAGGACTTCAAGAAAAGCAGAAGGAGGATGGGATTTTTATTAGTCAAGACAAGTATATGACTGAGATTTTGAAGAAATTTGGTTTTACTGATGTCAAGACAGCAAGCACACCTATGGAAACTTAAAAGATTTTGCTCAATGATGAAGATGGTGAAGAAGTAGATGTTTAATTTTATAGATCAATGATTGGTTCATTAATGTATCTTACGTCTTCAAGACTTGATATTATGTTTGCAGTGTGTGCCTGTACAAGATACCAAGTCAACCTAAAGGTTTCACATCTTCGTGTTGTAAAAAGGATCTTTAGGTACTTAAAAGGTCAACTAAAATTAGGCCTTTGGTATCCAAAAGATTCTCCTTTTGATTTGGTAGCATACAATAATAGTGATTATGCTAGAGCAAGCTTGGATAGGAAGTCTACAACAAGAGGTTGTCAATTTCTTGAAAGTAGATTAATATCATGGCAATGCAAGAAACATACTGTGGTTGTAAATTCCATAACAAAAGCTGAATATGTGGCTGCTTCAAGTTGCTATGGACAAGTGCTTTGGATTCAGAATTGATTACTTGATTATAGGTATAATTACTTGCATACCAAAATCTTTATTGATAATAACAGTACTATTTGCATAATTAAAAATCTTATTTTTCATTCCAAAACAAAGCATATAGAGATTAGACATCACTTTATTAGGGATTGCAATGAAAAGAAGTTGATTCATATGGTTAAAATCCATACTGACAAGAATGTTGCAGATTTACTTACAAAAGCTTTTGATGTAAATAGGTTTCAATATTTGATTGCCGGTATTGGAATGCTAAATCCTTAAATCTTTTATCTCTTTATGTTTTTGTAGAATTTTGTATGAATTAGTATTGTTATTCATGTCATTAAAAGTTTAAGCTGTTAAGGATAATTAGTACTGCTAGTTATACTTAATACTGCTAAGTTAATGCTGTTAGTTATACTTAATACTGCTGGTATAATTAACATTGTGATTTCATGAGAAAAAGAATTGAGAGAGTTGGTGAGAATAAAAACAGAAAGAGAGATGTGTAAAAACAGAAAGAGTGATTTGGTGAATAAAAGAATTGAGAGAGTTGGTGAGAATAAAAACAGAAAGAGAGCTGTGTGAATTAAAAACAGACAGAGTGATTTGTGAGAAAAAGAATTAAGAGAAGTTATGAGTTGAAAAACAGAAAGAGAGTTGAATATATTAAAAACAGAGAGTGTTTGGACTGGAATTGGAGTTAATGCTGGTAACTCAAAGTTAATACTACTAGGCATAACTTACTACTGCTGTTGAAAGTTAATGCAACTAGGCATTAACTTACTACTGCTGTTGGAAGTAAATGCTGCTAGGCATAACTTATAACTGCTAGTGAACGTTAATGTTGTTGAGGGTATTTTCATAAATACTTTGATTAAGGGTTTCATTCACTCATTTAATCGATTTCATTCAATCATATACTCTCTAATCACAAACCCTAACTCAATTTCATCATTCATCATCAAAACCCAACACAATGACGACCCTACAGTTTGCTGATACTCACAATTTGGTCGCATTTTTGTCTAAACCTGCTAAAAGTGAAGGGTTTGAACAAATTGTTGATTTTTTGAATGCAAACCCTATCAAATATGCACTTACGATCAATCCCACTATCTATACTTCGTGCATTGAACAATTCTGGGCTACTACAAAGGTGAAAACTGTCAATGGGGAAGTGCAGTTACAAGCCCTAGTGGATGGGAAGAAGATAATCGTTACTGAAGCATCTGTTAGACGTGACCTTCAACTGAATGATGAGGAAGGTACGGATTGCTTGCCAAATGCTACCATTTTTGAAGAACTTACAAGGATGGGGTATGAAAAACTTTCACAGAAGCTTACATTCTATAAGGCATTCTTTTCTCCTCAATGGAAATTCCTTATTCATACCATTTTGCAATGCCTAAGTGCTAAGACTACTGCATGGAATGAATTTAGTAGCACTATGGCTTCTGCAATTATCTGCCTAGCTACAAACCAAAAGTTTAACTTTTCAAAGTACATATTTGAAAGTATGGTGAAGAACTTGGATAATGCTGGTAAATTCTTGATGTATCCAAGGTTTGTGCAAGTATTTTTGGAGAAACAACTTGAAGGGATGCAAAGTCACAAGAGAATTTATGTTACACCCTCTCACACTAAGAAGATTTTTAGAAACATGAGAAGGGTAAGGAAAGGCTTTTCTAGAAGGGACACACCCTTATTTCCTATAATGATGGTACAAGCTTAACAAGAACAGAGTGAAGGTTCAACAATGCCCACTGATCCCCAACACACACCTACCATTATTCAACCATCAACATCTCAACCCCAAAAGAAACAAAGATCAAGAAGGCCAAAGACAAAAGACATTGAGGTACCTCAGCCTAGTGGTCCAATAACCAATGTTGCGGATGAGGCTGTCAATGAGGAGATGGATGATAGTTTGGTGAGGGCTGCCACTACTGCTTCTAGCTTAGAAGTAGAGCAGGACAGTGGTAACATAGATAAGACCCGATCCAAGGCAACACTTAATGAACCTAATCCCTATGGAACTAGTTTAGGTAGTAGTCCCAAGCACCAAGAAGCCATCGGGGACACAATTGCTCAAACTAGGTTTGAGAATATGTCTAAAACATCCAATGATTTACTGCTCACAGGAGTTAACACACCTCAAAGTGATGAGGATAGACTGAAACACAATGAATTGATGGAATTTTGTACCAAATTGCAACAAAGAGTCCTTGACCTGGAGAAAACAAAGACTGCTCAAGCTCAGGAGATTACATGCTTGAATTTGAGAGTCAAGAAGTTAGAAAAGAAAGGAGGGTCAAGAACTTACAAGCTCAAAAGATTATACAAGGTTGGCAGATCTGCAAGAGTGATTTCCTCTGATGAAGCTAGTTTGGGTGATCAGGAGGATGCATCCAAACAAGGGAGGAAAATTAATGACATTGATAAAGATGCAGAGATTACATTGGTTAATGAAACTCAGGAGAGGTATTGTGATAAAGAAATGTTTGATACATGTGTTCTTGATGGTGATGAGGTGTTAGCAGAACCAGAAGTTACTATTAAAGATGTGAATTTAAGTGTTAATGAAGTTACTTTGGCTCAAGCACTTGCAGCTTTGAAAAGTGCAAAAGTTCAGGAAAAAGCCAATGTTATAGAAGAGCCAAGTGAATCAATAACAACAACACTAACACTTACAACAACAAAAACTGCTACAACAGTTACAACTGCTAGCACAAGACCCAAGGATAAATGGCTTGTTATTCATGAAGAGGAGCAAGCAACTACACCAACAGTTTCTTCTCAAGAAATATAAGTAGATCGCAACCTCTTGACAAAATACTCATCTTTTATGAGACACATAACCAAAGTGATAGCAAATGTGAGCATTGAGCACCATAAGTTTTTAGATCACACACCTTTGCTAGATTTTGACAAGTCTTCGTCACATCGTTTCTAAGCACGAACAAGTTATCTCTAAACGTTGTGAGCTGTTTAAGATATGATAAGAACACAAACCTAAGTAATTCCACTTCACCGTCAAATAAGTAATAAACAACCTTCTTCGTAACCAATTAATCCAAGAAATCCAAAAACGAGCATTTAAATCTGTTAAGAAGAAGTAAACCAAAACCAAAATCCAAACAGTAAAACCAAAAACAAACAAACTTGTGTTTCTATTTTGTTCGAGATCCAAAGTATGTGTGTTATCCGTTATCGCATAAAGCTAGCAGTAGTAACTCTTTTAAAGCTAGCCAACTACAGACACTACGAAACATCCTGGCTGTAGTAAGTTTCATTGACAACACTAATTATGTACTATTGTCCCAATCACGAAGCAGTATTAACTTTTTAAAGGAAGCAGTACTAAAAATTTAACAAGCAGTACTAACTTACTCCTTCCTCCCATGCTTAGCAACACTTTATCTGTCACAAAACTGTCACTAAACCGTCACTAATCTGCATTCTCCTTCCTCCCATACTATTTAGCGACACTTTATCTGTCACTAATCTGTCACTAATTTGTATTCTCCTCTTCCTCATTTCTTTTTGTGACCCTTTTTAGTGTTTAGTAAAGCCACCATACTCAGAAGTACTAATATTCTCTTGCAGTTAGTACCAACGCATAGTATCTAATATTAACATATGCATTCCTAATATTAAGTTCTACGAAGCTATCAGTATTCATTTAATACCATGAACAAAGCTCCACAAACAAGACACCATCAACCACTTCTTATTTACGTACATTAATTTTGATACGATCTTTCTCAAAAATTAAATCAGCTTACTCGTCAAAGTTTACTAAAGATCCAGGATGCTCGTATATAGAAAAACTTACATTAGTCTTGCATATCCGCTCATAAACACGATGCTCACTAGGTGCAATTAACAAAGGAAACAAGAAGAAAACGTCTAGGGATGAGTGAATGCCAATCGAACACTTTGTAGAATGAGAAAACCCGATTATGGAAATGATTTGACTAGGGGATTGCTTGCTCCATGTCTCAAAGGGAATTAATACTTTTCCAAAATTCCATAAGGATCAGCAATAAGAGTCAGGCTTATAAGCATATCAAATAACTTTATAAAGTTATATTATAACGGTCTGATGAGAATAATATAAGAACATTACCACGACATCAGAACCTTAATCAGAAACCCTCTTTATGTTGAATTCTATTTGGGTTTTGAAAAACCCTAAATCTCGTAAGTATTCTTGAGACACCAATCTGTGAAAACACATTCAACCTTATCTTCTTCAAATGATAATCATAGACACTAACCATGTCTTAATATCAAAACAAATCCTTACACAAACACAAACCAGATCAAGGCACGAATCTTTCCATCATTCTTTTCTTACGACAACTTCGAGAAGTACTTTTTATCGAATAAGCTCTAAAGATGTTAAACATAATTTGTACCCTTGATTTTGAGTTATGGACCAGTATTTATATTCCTAATTGATCCACACTATCAATAACAGCCAATATAAACCTTGTCTTGATGGACCCATAAAGATTTCTTGTTTTTTCTAAATAGCGTTGCCCAAAAACCCTTGTTTCACCAATTTTGACAATGAACCAAAACAGAAAATCGTACCTACTATAACCTTCATAAAGTCGACTAAAAACAACCTTGTAAATCCTAGATCAAGAGCCCCGTTGCTCTGATACCACCTGATAGAAATAAAACATGTGATAGTTTCTTGGATGTTTCATAGGCTCAAATTGTTTTGATCTTATATCTAGGATACTAATAACACAATGGAACATTGAACGAATATGCATCGCGGAAATACGCATAATGAACAACTTTTATGCAACAAGTTTTTTCTTCTTTTATCATACACTCCAAGCCCTATATTATTTTGATCAGTTATAATATGGTTACATCAATGAACTGTAACAGGATCAAGTTTCCTTTACCTTGAGGCTACACCACACAAACTATAGATGTCTACATCTCTTGGATACACACACACATTTTTTCTTTTCTGTGTACACCTAAACTACATGCCTGGAACCTCCTTTTATAACATAAGGAGTCCAAGACTTACAAAGGAAGATAAAGGATTAGGACACCTAATCTTTAAACGATTTAGGAATATCTTCTGTTATCTTTATCTTCTTAAGGAGATCTTCTAGTATCTTCAAAATCTTCCATCTTTTGAAGAATTCCTCCTTTGTCTTTTAAGTCCTTCATCTTTCATATGTTTTGTCTTATCAACTCAAATATAATTTCCAACAAAAGATTTTTCTGGGAGGGACACACCCTTATTTCCAACAATGATGGTACAAGCTCAACAAGAACAGGGTGAAGGTTCAGAGATGCCAACTGATCCCTATTACACACCCACCATTATTCAACCATCAACATCTCAACCTCTACTGAAACAAAGATTAAGAAGGCCAAAGAGAAAGGACACTCAGGTACCTCAGCCTAGTGGTCCTATAGACAATGTTGCAGATGAGGTTGTCTATGAGGAGATAGATGACAATTTGGTAAGGGCTTCCGCTACTGCTTCTAGCTTAGAAGCAGAGCAGGACAGTGGTAACATAGATAAGACCCGATCCAAGGCAACACCTAATGAACCAAGTTCCCTAGGAACTAGTTCAGGTGGTGGTCCCATGCGCCAAGACACCATGGGGGACATTAATTGCTTGAACTAGGTTTGAGAATGTGTCTAAAACATCTAATGATTCACTGCTCGCAGGAGTTAACACACCTCGAAGTGATGAGGATAGACTAAAACTCAATGAATTAATGGAATTTTGTACCAAATTGCAACAAAGAGTCCTTGACCTGGAGAATACAAGATGCTCACACGCTCAGGAGAGTTACAGTTTGGAAACTAAGAGTCAAGAAGTTAGGAAGAAAGGATGGGTCAGAATCTTACAAGCTTAAAGATTATTACAAGGTTGGTAGATCTGCAAGAGTGATTTCCTCTTATGAAGTTTCGTTTGGTGTGACAGGAGGATGCATCCAACAGGGGAGAAAATTGATGATATTGATAAAGATGCAGAGATTACATTGGTTCATGAAACTCAAGGGAGGTATGGTGATGAAGAAATGTTTGATACAAGTGTTCTTGATGGTGATGAGATGTTAGCAGAACCAGAAGTTACTGATAAAGATGTGAATTTAAGTGTTGATGAAGTCACTTTGGCTCAAGCACTTGCAGCTTTAAAAAATTGCAAAAGTTCAGGAAAAAACCAATGTTGTCGCGAGCCAAGTGAATCAATAACAACAACACCAACACTTATAACAACAACTGCTGCTACAATAATTACAGTTGTTAGCACAAGACCCAAGGCTAAAGGGCTTGTTATTCATGAAGAGGAGCAAGCAACTACACTAACAGTTTCTTTACAACAACCATCACAACTCAATGTTCAGGATAAAAGAAAAGAGATTATGGTAGAAGAACCTGTGAAAATGAATAAGAAAGATCAAATCGGTCTTGATGAAGAGATTGCTTTCAAGCTACAAGCTAAAGAGGAGGAAGGACGAAAGGTTGAATCAGAGAAAAAGACTCAAAGAGAAGAAGGAAGCCAACATTGGTTCATGGGTTAATGAGAGCAATGATAGACGCTGATTAATTAAATGGCTTCAAAAATGCAAGCTATGAAGGACAAGAGAAGTTGAGTATTGAAGAGAAGTCCAAGTTGTTTGTACAACTCTTAGAAGCAAGAAAGAAGCACTTTGCAACAATGCGAGCTCAAGAAATGGGGAAAAAACCACCAACTAAAGCTCAAAATAGAAATACATTGTCTACTTATTTGAAATACATGGCTGGATACAAGCACAATTAGTTGAAGAATAAAAGCTTTAATGATATTTAAAAGTTATTTGACAAAGCTATAAAGAGGGTAAACACATTTGTAGATATAAATACAAAATTGGTAGAAGGCAGTGAAGTAAGAGAAAAAGGCAGTGAGACAAGAGTAGAAGGAAGCTCTAAGAGAGCAAGAGAAGAGCTGTAATAAGAAAGCTTTAAAAAGCAAAAATTAGAAGAGGATAAAGAAACAACAGAGCTTCAAAGACTAATAGAAGTTGTTCCTGATAAAGAAGAAGTAGCAATTGATGCTATTCCTTTGGAAACTAAGCCTCCAAGAATTGTTGACTACAAGATCCCTAAAGAAGGGAAGAAAACCTGTTACCAGATAATCATGGCTGATGGAAGTTCAAAGATGTACTTAGTCTTCAGTCATATGCTCAAAAGCTTTAACAGGGAAGATTTGGAAACCCTGTGGAAATTGGTAAAAGCTAAGCATGGATCAACAAGGCCAGAGGAGGGCTATGAGAGAGTGTTATTGGGTGATCTAAAGACAATGTTTGATCCACATGCTGAAGAACAAGTATGGAGGAATCAATAGGATTACAAAGTATTGGATTAGAAGCTATATGATTCATGTGGAGTACATTCATTGAGGAAGCAAAATGTGCACATTCATATGCTGGTAGAAAAGAGATATCCCCTTACACCTGCTACAATAATAGATATGCTAAATAGGAAGTAGCAAGCTGATCATTGGAATGAAATGTGTTATCAACTTCTTAAGCTCATCACAAAACAACTCAAGAATCAATGAAGTGTTTGGAAGCATCCTCTTGGTGATTAATGTGGCTGTCAATGAAGAAACTTGAGATTTTGAAGAAGAATATCAAGTTTAGGGGTGGATTGTTGGGATTAAAACACTTCTTAATGATCTTAGAGTTACTGCTGCTAATGTTTGTATGACTGCTGCTAAGTAAACTTTAGTGTTGTTCATTAACTCTAATGAAAAATATGCTAAGTAGTTAGTACTTCTAGTTCATAGTTACTACTACTAGTGTAACTTAGTACAGCTAGTGTAACTTAGTACTGCTAGTGTTTATTAGTACTGCTAGTTACTACTGCTAGTATATGTTAGTACTGCTAGAGTAAAGTTAGTACTGCTGGTGAAGATTGAAGAAAATATTCTAAGTAGTTACTATTGCTTGTACACAGTTAATGCTGCTGGTGTATAAGTTACTACTGCTTGTTAAGAGTTAATGCTGCTGGTACTTCACCCTTACTCTCTCACTGATCACTCTACTTGATTTTGCTTTCAACACTCCATCACCATCACCAATACCATCACCACCTATTTTAGGTCATCCAATCCTATTTAATATTCTTGATGCCCACGGAGCAACTTGCTTATGTTGACTCCATAACTGAAACCATATCTTTTGCTTGAGCGATGAACTACATTTTATGTTCTCCTACATTAAACACTTGCTCCCACAAGTCTTCTGCCACCATATTACCACAAACCAAAATCTAACCACACCACAACCTTTCCAGCCGACAAAACTAAATTTTATCATGTTTAGTTTTCTTTTTATAATAGTAAAGACTCACAAACCCTTTTTCATGCAAAATCCTAATGCCCCGATCTCTAGACAATTAGGATAAATTGTATTTTTTGATGAATTGATATTTAATGTATCGATGTCTTTAAGCGATGATTTGTTAGTTTCTTAATGATTGGAATTTTAAGGATTGAGGCATTGATATAACACCCCGTGTTTTAGGGTCATTGACGTCGTCAATAAATTCACAATGTATATTTTGTATTGTACGCGTTTGCTTTTAGAATCGTAATCTCGTTACTGTGTATATCGCGTGTAAGTTGAAAAAATTATCGTTTCGAATGTGAACGGGCACAAACAATTAAATGTGTGATATCACAAGAGTGTGCCTTAAGTAATTATTTTGAGGATAATGATTAGCTTTGTTCATTTCGACTTTTTATTGGTTGCGTAATGTGTTATGTTTCGAATAAAAATATGTTTAGGCATACCCGGAACCACCAAAACTCTTTCTACGCTTCAACAAATGCTATTTTTATTTTAATAACACTAAAGTTTATAAATGTTTTTCCATGGTTATTTCATATGGGATGACCCATATACAAGAATTAATCACTATAATATTCATTAAGTTGCATGTATGACTATTGTTTTATATAACATCGACAAGACTTAACATATTGGACATACACTTTCACAAGAGAGCAGTATAGTAACTTGCATTTTATTACAAGAAAATAAGCTAGACATATCTCTTCTTTGTTTTCATGGGATCACATCCATAATTAGGGGAAACACAAGGACACCATAAACATTAACCTTAGCGCAAGTGCAAGTATGGAGTGCAAGACTATAAGCATGACTATTGGTTTTGACCACTAGTCAAACCTTATTGGCCTATGCCGGCATCCCTCCCCCTCTCTTAGTCATTATGGTCTTGATTTATAACTCTGGCTATCTCTATTCATATATTACTTTTCAATAGTAAGAAAGACTATACACATACCTTCTAAAACATTACTAAAATAAAACCATTACACCTTTTCTTCCTTCAAAACCCATGGCATCAAACACCCCTTTTATATAATCCATAGTTTGATTTTACAAGACCATACACACATTCATACATCATTCCTATGATAACCTAAGTTGTTTTCAAGGGTTGGTTAAAGGTTTACAAGTATTGAAAGCAAGTTTTGCTAGATATTAGGTGTTCATAAGAAACAGGGTTGTTCAAGTGTGATGCTTTGATTTTTTCATATGAAACATAGGGTTTAGATTGTGTGGTTATCATCTTACATCATCATAAGTTACCTAAAACCCTTTATGTCTTTACATTTATCATTTTATGTGTATATATGTTCTTTATAGCAAAAATAATCATTTTGGACTTTTAAACATGTAAAAAGAGTTTTTACTTGTGATGATCATTTTGTACACTTTTTCTTATGATATGTGATAGGTATATCAATGATATAATGGAAATATAAGTATGTTAACATGTTGGTTTAAGGTGAAAATGTTAGGTATAAAAATTGTAAATAATAGTTACTTAAGGAAGATTTATGATTTCTATGTAAAGGTGATGAACTTGTTATCTTGGAAAAATAGACAAATCATGGGCCTAATGACATTACTATATGTATAACATAGTATATTATGAGTTATTAAGAACTTGTGGAAATTTACTTAGTTGAAAAGTATATAAAACAAGTTAAACAAATAAGTATATATATGTATCATAAGGGGGCTATTTGGAAACGAGATCCAAATAGTGGGTTTGACATTTTATAAAAATAATACGTCTCATGACGATTCCAAAATGGTAAGAAACTCGATAAAACGGATTATAAGAAGAAGTTAGCGTTAAAAGACGATTCACGTTAATACTGGTTTTATAAAATAAAATTTATAAAGCAAGTTATAAAATACTTTAAAAACAGAAATTTTAGTATTTTTCATAGATTTTACATATTTTCAGGATTCCAAAATGATAAGAATCGTAAATTTTTAATTAATAACGAAAGTAGAGGTTGATGATGGCTCACACGAGTTTACGACAATGTGTGTGTGTGTGTGTTATAAAACTATTTTATAAAAGTTTAATATTCATGACAGAAATTTATTTTTGTAAAACCTCCTAAATTACTGAACTTTCCAATTCGAAGACGTGCTGAAAGATCGCTTGTAAAAACGGAGCTATAACGAATAAAATATTTAAGGACGTTTACGGGTTTTACGATAACTAAAACTATAAAAATAACGTACAATATGTGGTGTGAATAAGTAAATTGTAATGTTCATCAGGGGACTAAAAAATATGAAATTCAATTTTGAAACTCGATCTATATTATCGAAAACGTGGACGTAAGAAACGCGAGAAACGGACTTAAAACGATAAAGTTAGGTCATTTTTGCTAAAGGTGTATTTATAAATGTTTTTACTTTATAAATATGATTTCACAAAAACAATTAGACGGTGATGAAGCTATATAGAATTATATGTGGTTATCAATAGTAATATTATTATAGGGAGTTTAATTAATCGAGCCTGACTTACGCGGGTGGCGTATCGACGTGTTGTTGGATTTTCGATTTAAGTGTCCTAGCTACACTCAATACGTTACAACTACATGACCTCTTTTAATTTGGTTAGCATGACAAACGGATAGTATGTTGTAACCTGAACTTGACTTGTATTATGATGTTAGTTAATCAATGTGATTAGTGCTTATACGAGTGTGCTTATTCGTTGTAAGGGAAGTTGCATTTGATTATTTCGTTGATGTGTTATCATGTGTATTTGATTATCATTAACTCAAGATGAGTTCATAGCCCCTCGTTTTACATGATTTTGTTTTATAAGTTTTTGGGGTGAGAAACATGCAATGTTTTATAACTGGACACAAGTGGTTAAGTTTCATATTATGATTACGTGTTGCCTAAGTAGCGATAACCCATTCTGAGCCCATTATCATGAACTGTCAATTACTGGACTGTGAGCGTGAATGTTATGAATAGATCTATTGGGATTGACATCCCCGTTCGGGTGATTAGCTATCACTGGGAAAACGAACGTATACCATGTCGAACATAGGATGTTGCGGGTTAGAACATCATCCGTGCAAGTAGGCCATTTTATAATGGTATTCATTTATGTCGTGCTTCAGTTGTCATGAGCTTAGAGCTACGTGATGTCATTGATAGAATGATGTGCTGAATCTATTGCATTATCATACTCTTGGGAAATCTTGTGGTCCTACAATATAAGATTTATCTAACGTATTGAATTCACTCTAGAATATAATTGTTGACGTTTTAAAGCAATTTTGTCAGGGGAATGATCAGTAAGCACTCGAGTCGGCGGGTGTATTGGGTGTGGTTTTGATTTGGATATGTCATGCATTAAAGAATTTTGTCGCATTACATTTTGTATTAATGTATAGGGCTAGAATTCTTTTGTGATTTTGAACAGAAGATGGAGATCAGTGAAAGCTTCGGACTTATGTAACAAGAATAAATTTGTTAATTTCTAATGTATCAGTTTTATACTACGACTTTTTGGATCAGGTTCTATATACATCTTGTGTTTATTGATCTATGAAGTATGACCGACCTACCACGAACCCTAGATTCCGTTGTGGACACCAATTTGGGGGTGTTACATATTGGTATCAAGAGCCAAGGTTATAAAGAACCAGGTCAAATGTTTTTGCTGGACTATAACCATTTTCAAACATCGAATTCCTACAAAGGGGTTTTACACGGGACATACATATGTGCATACATTCATGCATACACTACTTGTTGCATTAGTTGGTTGGACTAGATGCATTCATAACTGATATACAAGTTATGATATAAATGTATATTACTATAAGAGCCTTATATAATATACTCATATAAGTTATTTCTGCTGGTCACAATAGTCATGTCAGTTGATTTCGCAGTTACCTTTACTTTTGTTCACTTTGAGGCACAATCATGGAGTATCCCATCTGAGGATCCTTATGAGGAGGCTGCCAGACAATTACTGGAGCAGGCACCATGTTCTCCATAGTATGTACCTGATCCCATAGAGCTGGAGGATCATGTACCAGTGTACATTCCTGAGCCTAAGCACCCTGAGGACTTTGTGCCAGCTGAGGATGAGGCACCTATAGAGGCATACATTACCGAGGTTGCTTCTGCACCTCCACCACCACCATCCTTGTTACCCTCACTTATCCAACCCCCACGTACTAGAGCAGTCATGGCTCAGATGAGAGCTGCAGCACCATCCACCTATCATCCAATACTCCCATCAGGGACACCACCATTGTTACCTATACCACTACCTGCACCATCCACTAGCCGTAGAGCTGATATTCCTGAGGCTGACATGCCGCCTCAGAAGAGGCTACTACTTACTACTCCTAGACCTGGGTGTAAGATTAGGAGAGTTCTGCTGCTGCTGTTGCGAGACAGCCAGGACCCACTATGGCCCGTAGGGTCAATTGCAGTTCTGTAGACACTGTGGAGACTAGGGTCTGAGATACTGAGAGGAGGATGATGGACGCCTTAGAGGTGGTCAACTTGAGCGTCAGTTACCAGGTAGATGTTCGTAGTAGAGAGAGTTTGGAGTTTTACTCACGACATCACGATGCTCAGAAGGATCGTGCAGCTGTGAGAGCTGAGATTTAGGTATTGAGGAGAGAGATACTTGCTTACGAACAAGAGAGTATGGAGACCTGCCAGGCCTTGGCTAGGTCTGAGGCTTATAGCAGGGCATTAGAGGCACGGGTTATAGTGTTAGAGACTCAGGCGCGTCGCCACAAGTGGCAACGTCAGGACGCGGATGATCGCGCGACGAGGCATATCATGCGTATTCAGGCTTTGGAGGCTGGAGCACGCGATGACACCTTAGAGGATACTGGTAGTAGTGCCTAGGGTTACTTTTTACATATTGTTGCTTAACTTATAGCCAGCTAAGTTTTATGGGTTAAAATCCAGCTAGCAGGCGGTATAGATCTTTTGTTTTGATTAGCTATCCAGTATGGATCTTTTGTCTTTTGTCTAGCTATGTTGTATAGCCTACTAAGTATTACGGGTTCAATCCCGATCGTAAGGGCATTAGTTGTTTATGTTTATTTGTAACCTATCGTTTACTGATCATTTTGTTATTCTGAACATTCATGTATGTTTCAAATTTATATTATGGAATGGTTGTATATGTCACGTCTGTAATCGAATTTGTTTTGAATGAATGTCGATTTGGTTATATCATTGTTGATTACAATTCAGTTGTATAATTTCACTGTGTGGATGGTGATCTCACTTTATTTATCATGTATATGTCATGTCAAGTTATGATTTTAATGAAATCTACGGGTATTGCATTCTTTTATCGATGAAGAAATATGTGGCCCGCAAAAACGAGCCCCACATAGGTCACAACACCGGTTCACACATTACCCACATCCCCTAACAGCAACACTGCATTCTCGTGTATCAGGTCAACGTAATGTGACCGCGCGCAATCACTATTAGAGCCAATGAATTGTCGTCATATAAGGAGGGTCATGCCGCTTTGGAAAACACGGAGATGCATAACAGGAATGGCGCACGATACGCGCTCATCGCCATGACTTCTGGGAATGGGTGGCAGAAGGACTGAAAACGCGTTGGTCTGAGAATGGCACTACCAAGTACTTTATGAAGTGCAAACTCCTATGAATTTCAAGGCACTGAGGGTGTGTGTTGAAATTAAACTAATGGGTTGTGAAGGATGGAGACTATTTTCGCATAGAAATTGCTCGGTGGATAGAATCAGATTAAAGTTTTCACTTGTACTCTTCTAGCTGTGCTCTAACATGGGGAATTCCATGTTCTTGACTGCGTCATGATGTTGCATATGCAATGACCTGGACAGATCTAAAAAAGAAAATGACTGACAAGTACTGTCCAAGGAACAAGATGAAGAAACTCTGAGGGCGAATTGTGGATTTGAAAGTGAAGGGTGCTAATGATGTTGATTGGGTACAACCAAAATTTCCAGGAACTAGCACTGATGTGTGTGAGGAAGGTTTCGATGAGCAGTCTGACAAGATTGATAAGGTAAGTCGGCTGGATTGCCCGACATGATCTTTGGAAAATTGTAGCATCAAAGCGAAAATCCATGCCAGAGGCTGTTGAACATGGCCACTGACTAATGGATAAGAAAGTCATCACATTGCTGAAAGTCGGGCTGAGACTAAATGGAAGTTTGAAAAAACTTCCCGAAACAATCAAAACCAACCAACTAACATACCAAGAGGCAAAAACTCACTTGCAGGGCCTATACTGCAGGGACTGGTGAAAAGAAGCTATACGGGGGATCTAAACCCTATGCGTAAAATGCAACTATCACCATGACGGTCTGTGTGTCCCAAAATGCCACAAATGCAACAAAGTGGGCCATTTTGCTACGGACTGTGGTAGTGCAGGGAAATTGCAAACAATGTAAAGTGACAATGCAGAGGGGCTACTGGGTAGGACGCAGCGATGTCTACTTGCTTTGAGTGTGGAGTTCAAGGACACTTCAGAGGGAATGCCAAAGCTGGAAGGAACAACAAAAAAACTATGGAAATCAAGTGTTTAATGACAGGGCTTAGCGCCTAAGTGTATGTGTGGGATATGCAGGGACTCAAAGTGCACTCGCAAAATTCCAATTATAGAGTACAGGGTACGTTCAGCCTTCACAACAACTGCTATGCTTCTATATTATTTTATTAACTGTGTGAGCCGAGTAGGAGTTTGATGTCGTACTGCATTTAGTTCCGTAATTGTGTATGCCGCACATCTACCTTAGATCAACTATTTGATGTCGAACTAGCTGACGGGGGGATGAATTGGGTTAAACCACTATCTTAGGGGTTGCACATTAAATCTCTTGAACCCACCCATTCCACACAAATTTAATGCCCGTAGAACCTTGGTAGTATCGATGCTAGTTAATTGGGTTGTATGGATTGGTTAGCAAGGTCCAAGCAATCATTGTGTGTGCGGAGAAGATCGTTCGTATCCCCTGGGAAAATTGAAACTTGTAATTATTCACGCATGACGGAAGCAAGTCGTGATCACAGAGAGGATCCCGATGTGCTGCTATGCATAGTTATCACTTGTACCTCCAAAACACAAGACTACATGCTAGAAAGGATGTCCAGTCTTTATTTGCTAACATGTCACTACAAATGAGGTTGAGAAGACCAAGTCCAGAAAAAAAAAAAAAGAAAAAAAAAATATAAAAAATAAAAAAAAAAAAATTGAAGTGCGACTTGAGGATGTACCAATAGTTCGAGATTTGCTGAAGTCATTTTGGAGAACTGTTTTCGGGTCTTCCTCTGACTCGACAAGTGGAATTCCAAATCGATTCTGATTACATGGTGCTGCACTCGTGTAGCTCGGGCGCCTTATCGATTGGAAACCTTCTGAAATGAAAGAGTTGTCGGAGCAACTAAAAGAACTATCTGACAAAGGCTTTATAAGACCTAGTTCCTTGCACTCCTGGGAGCTCTGCGTCCTTGTTGTCAAGATTGAGAAAAGATGGATAATTTTGGGTGGTGCATTTGATTACAGGGAATGTAATAAAACTGACGAAGAAACCGTGATATCCGCTCCCCTTAGAATTGATGATTTATTTGATCAGCTCCAAGGGTCGAGTGTCTACTCGAAGATCGACCTAAGGTCGGGTTATCACCAACTAAGGGTTCGAGAAGAAGACATTCCAAAAACAGTTTCACTCGCGAACCGTTATGGCCTCATTTCGGAGAATGTTGAAGTTATGCCGTTTGCTTTAGTCAAACACACCTGCGCTATTCATGACCTTAGGAATCTGGGTTGTGCAATTCCGTATTGGATAAATTCGTAATTGTCTTTATTGATGATATTCTGATATATTCAAAGAAATTTAGCAAGACACGAAGAGCACCCTAGCTTTAATCTTAGACTTGCTTAAGAGAAGACGGAGTTGATATGCACCAAATGTTCCAAGTTGAATTTTTGATATCCTAAAGTGTACAATTCCTAGGTCACTGTGATTGAGTGTGTTAAGGGCATTCACGGTGGGATCCTTGCCAAGATCAAATCCATTAAGAATGGGCATCTCCTAGTCACCAACGGAGATTCGTTAATTTTAGTAGGTCATGCTGGGTTATTATATCGATGATTCATCGAAGGATTTACGAGGATTGCAAAACTGATGACCAAGCTATCACCCAGTGAGAAGGGAAAGTTTGAGTGGGTGATAACAGTAAGCAGCTTTTCAACTGTTAGAAAGGAGTAGAAGTTGTACAGTGCACCAATCCTAGCCTTACCTGAAGGAAGCGAAGATTTTATCGCATACTGCGCTTCTAAAGAAGGTTTTGAGGCGCAGATGTGATGTATGCAAAGCAGAAAAGGTGATTGCTTTGTATGCGGTACAAATGCCCTAGGTAGATGATTCTGAGAGAGAATTATAATGGACTTATGATTTGGATACTTGTGAGTGTGTCGTTCGCTCTTAAGATTTAGAGGCACACTACCTGTATGGAACCAAGAGCACGGTATTCACTGATCATAAGGAGCCTACAACACATTCTTAATCAGAAAGAGTTGAACATGAGGCAACGTCGTTGGTTGGAGTTTCTCAGTGATTACGATTGTGAGATTTGTTATTACCCGGGAAAGGCAAACATTGTTGCTGATGCTTTAAGTAGGAAGAAGAGAGATCAACCATTAAGAGTTTGAGCCTTAGTCATGACTATAGGCTTGGATCTTCCCAAACAAATCTTGAATGCTCAGACTGAAGCACGGAAACCAGAGAACATCAAGAACGAAGATGAGTTGAGAATGTTTGGTTGAAAACGCTAAAAATCCAGAGGCGATTAGGACGGAAAAGTTGTAACCCGTGGGATGGAACTCTATTGTTTTGTTGTTTTTTTTTTTTGTATATGTATAACTTTTTTTATTTTAAAATATATAAAAATATACACATCCCCCCCCCCCCCCCCACCCCCCCAATTTTTTTTTAGTATTATATTTTGTTGTTCCCTCGAATGAGCAGGAGTGGCTACCATGTTATGCGATGTCATTGTCGGATTGTGATCATGCACGGAGTCTGCACCCAATAAAAATCACCTTTATACATCCGGGTGTCGTGACAAGATGTAACAAGATATGAAGAAGCTAGATTGGTGGCCAATATGAAAGCCGACATCCCACCTTAGGTAGACAGGTGTTTGACCTGTGTTAAAGTCTAGATGAGAAGAGATATACATCAGAAAGGCCTTCAGGTATTGTTAGTCGGAACCCATGATGACCTTGAATGGAAGTGGGACAACATCACTATGGATTTTGTTACTAAGCTCGCTATAATGAGCCGTCGCAATGGATAAGACACCATTTGGGTTATTGTGTACCGACTCACTAAGCGCTACAATTTTCACACCAATAAGAGAGACTGATCCTATGGATAAACTTGCAATAATATACCTAAAAGAGGTTGTCATGAGGCATGGAGTACTTGTTTCAATCATTTGTGATCGCAACCCGAGGTTCGCATCCAACTTCTGGAGATCACTTCAGAATGGTTTAGGTACTAATCTGGATATAAGTATTGCGTATCATCCACAAACAGATGGGCAAAGTGAGAGGACAATTCAAACTCTCAAGGATATGCTGCGTGCTTGCGTGATTGATTTTGGAAAAGGTTGGGTGAATCACTTACCGTTAGTTGAATTCTCTTAAAACAATAGCTATCACGCTAGTATCAAGGCCGCACTTGCGAGTGAACACATATGGTTATGAGGTCGAAGTGTCGTTCACCTGTTTGTTGGACCGAAGTTGCAGAAGCATAAATCCTTAGTCCAGAACTAATTCAAGAGACGACTAAGAAAGTCATCCAAATCAAGCAAAGGATGCAAGCCGATCATGATCGACAGAAGAGTTACGCCGATCTGAAGGTAAAAACAATAGAAATTCCAAGTCGGGGATAAATTAGCTTAAAGTTTCGCCATTGGAAAGGGGTCGTCTGAGTTGTGGCATAAATGCGGGAGTTAAAACCCTAGGTATGTTGGACCTTTCAAGGTATTAGAAAAGGTTAGACAGGTTGCTTACAAAATTGAGCTTCTAAGAAGTGGTTAGCAGGGGTGTGCGACATATACTTTTCATGTATCCAATTGAAAAATGTGCTATTGCCGACGAAACCGTTAGCCGTTCCGTTGGATGGGCTTCATTTTTATGACAAGCTTCAGTTTGTTGAGGAAACCGTTGGATCATGGACCGTAGAAAGTGATAAACTGGTTGAAGCGAAGCCACATTCCATTAGTCAAGGTTCAATGGAACTCCAAGCGAGGTCCTGAGTTTACGTGGGAATGCGAGGATCAATTCCGAAAGAAATACCCACATCTGTTTACAAAGACCGCACCGGCGTCAAGTGCCGCGTCTTAAGCCTTAAGGACAAGGCTCTCTTAACGAGGGAAGACTATAACACCCCGTGTTTTAGGGTCATTGACGGTCATCAATAAAATGCTCGTGACATGTTTCTTTTGTTTTTTACGCATTTGCTTTTAATAATCGTAATCGTTAAGTTAAATAGCGTAAGCTAAATTATCGTTCAATGTAAAGGGCATAAAACATTATATGTCTACATCAGAAGTGTTAAGTAATTATTTTGAGGATAATTATTATACTTTGTTCATTATATTTTTATTGGTGCGTAATGTGATTACGTTCGCAATAAAAATACGTTGAGGCATATCCGAAACCACCAGTAATGACGTTAATTAATCTACGCTTCAACAAATGCTTATTTTTATTTTCAATAACCAAAGTTTATAAAATTTATCCATGGTTATATCATATGGGACGCCCCATATACAATAAATAAGCAAGACTTCACAAGTTGCAAGTATACATTTTATATAACAAGACAACACTTACATATTTACTTACACTTTCAAAAGAGCAAGTATAATACTTGCATTTTATTACAAGAAATAAGCTAGGCATTTCTTCCTAAATTTCATGAGATCACCTCCATAATAGGCAACACAAGGACACCTAAACATTACCTAAGGCAAGGTGCAAGTATGAAGTTGCAAGACTTATAAGCATGACTAGTGGTTTTAACCACTAGTCATACCTTTATGCCTATGCCAGCCATCCCTCCCCCTCTCTTGGTCATTATGGTCTTTGTTTTATATACTAGGATATCTCTTATATCATATATACTTGCAAGTAGTAAGAAAGATAACACATACACTTCAACACTTTACCAAAAATTAAAACCATTCTCCCTTTTTCTTCCTTCAAAACCCATGGCATCAAACACCCCTTTTATGTAATCCATAGTTTGATTTTACAAGACCATACACACATTTATAAATCATTCCTATGATAACCTAAGGTGTTTGCAAGGGTTGGTTAGAGGTTTACAAGTATTGAAGCAAATTTTGCAATATTAGGGTTTTGTAAGAAAACTAGGGTTTTCAAGTGTGCAAGCTTGGGTTTAAAGTCTAAACAAGGGTTTAGCACATATTTCTCATCATCATCATTCATCATAAGGTTATCTAAAAGCCTTTATCTTTTCATTTCATGAGTTTTTATGCATATGTTAGTTCTTTATAGCAAGAATAACCATTTAGGACTTTTGAACATGTAAAAGTAGTTTTTTACTTGTGATGATCCTTTTGTACACTTTTTCTTATGTTATGTGATAGGTAATATCATGATATAATGAAAATATAAGTATGTTAACATGTTGGTTTAAGTGGAAAATGTTTAGGTATAAACTTGTACATAAAAGTTACTTAAGGAAATTTATGATTTTATGAAAAGTTATGAACTTATTATCTTGGAGAAACAGACAAATCATAGACCTAAGGACATTACTATATGTATAACATAGTATATTATGAGTTATTAAGAACTTGTGGAAATTTACTTAGTTAAAAAGTATATAAAACAAGTTAAACAAATAAGTATATATATATGTATCATAAGGGGGCTGTTTGGATTCGAAATCCAAATAGCGGGTTTGACATTTTATAAAAATAATACATCTCATGAAGTTTCCAAAAATGAAAGAAACTCAAAAAACATATTAATAACGAAGAAGTTACGATAAAAACATGATTTACGTTAATACCGGTTTATAAAATAAACTTTATAAAAGCAAGTTATAAAATACTTCTAAAACAAAAAGTTTAGTATTTTTCACATATTGTACATATTTTTAGGATTCCAAAATAATAAGATTTGTAATTTTTCAATTAATAACGAAGGAGTTATGAGTTACGCAAGTTTACGACAATAAATACTTTTATAAAACTATTTTTATAAAAATTACTATTCATGATAGAAACATATATTTTTTTAAACCTCATAAATATATAGAACTTTCAATTACGAGAACGTGCTCAAAAGAATCGCTAAAAACGGAGCTATAACAAATAAAATACGACGTTTACGGGTTTTACGATAACTAAAACTATAACAAATAACTTTATAACTGATGTGAACAGTAAAAAGTACTGTTCATCAGGGGACTAAAAATATGAAAATGTCAATTATTGATAACTCGACTTAATATGAAAACGTGGACGTAAGAAACGCGATAAACGGACTTAAAACGATAAAGTTAGGTCATTTTTGCTAAAGGTGTATTTATAAATGTTTTTACTTTATAAATATGATTTCACAGAAACGATTAGACGGTGATGAAGCTATATAGAATTATATGTGGTTATCAAAGTACTATATTACTAGGGAGTTTTATAATGAGGCCTCTTCGGGGTGGCGCATCGACAAGTTGTTGGATTTACGATTTAAAGTGTGCTAGCTCCTCATACGTCACTACATGACCTCTTAAATTATGATAGCCCGAACGATAGTATGATGTAACTAGCATAGACTTGCATATGATGTTAGTTAATCAAAGCGATTAGTACTTATACGACCTTAATTTAAATAGGTCGCATCTGACGATTTGCGTGGCGCATTATCTGTGATATACTTGATATTCACTCACTCAAGGTGAGTTCATAGCCCCATGTTTTACATGCTTTTGTTTTATAAGTTTTTGGGGTGAGAAACATGCAATGTTTTACAACTGGACACAATTGGATACTTTTACATTATGATTACGTGTTGCCTAAGTAGCGATAACCCTATCTGAGCCCATTATAGTAAACTGTCAATTACTGGATTGTGAGCGCGAATGTTATGAATAGATCTATTGGGATTGACATCCCCGTTCGGGTGATTAGCTATCACTGGGCAAACGAACGTATACCATGTCGAACATAGGATGTTGCGGGTTAGAACATCATCACGGGCAATGTAGGCCATTTATATGGTATTCATTTATGTCGAGCTTCAGTGTCATGAGCTTAGGGCAACGTAATTACATTTATATGATGTCTGCATCTGTTGCATTATCATACACTTGGGAAATCTTGTGGTCCTACAATATATGATTTATCAAACCTATGAATTCACCAACATTATTGTTGACGTTTTAAAGCAATGTTTTTCAGGGGATCAGTAAGCACGAGGTGCAAGGGATACATTGGTGGTTTTGATTTGGATATCACGCATTAAAGATTTTGTCGCATTACATTTTGTATAACTGTATTGGGCTAGAAATCTTTGTATTTTGAACAAGTGGACAAGTGAAGCTTCGGCTTATGTAACAAATACTTTGTTAATTCCAATGTATCAATTTTAAACGACTTTTTGGTCGTTCTATATACATCTTGTGTTATTGATCTATGAAGTAATACACCCCGGACCCTTATTCCGCTGCGACCTAATTTGGGGGTGTTACATATATCACAGTGAGTCGTTATGGACTCACAGCGGGTCGACTTACTTATGGGGGATAGGATGACTCTCCATGAGACAGTATGGATTGTGGAGGAGGAGGCCTATGTTTCCCGAGAGGCTTGGGCTCACTTGATAGGATTGAGTCAGGCGACCCATCAGGAGCTTCAGACCCACCGTGATCATGTGTATTCACGCGAGACCCATATCCAAGCACATCAGGCACAGCTACAGCTGCAGAGTACTCTCATTCAGACACAGCACCAGGTATATGAGACTCATTTCCAGATGCAGCAGGCTGAGATGGCAGCGCTTCGAGAGACTGATCGTAGGCGTCAGGCACAAATGACAGAGACTCTCCGGGTTATGAGAGACTTGAGGGGAGAGATGAGTGACATGTAGGCCGAGTTGTTAGCGCATCGAGAGCAGCAGAGGAGAGCTAGACAGCCAAGACCAGATGCTAGGATTCCAGATCACCAGGATGC
>BQNB010034883.1:0-41062 GCA_026074375.1 Tanacetum coccineum
GAGGAAGATAGCTGTAATTGATCAAGATCCAGGCATTTCATTGGTACAACATGATGTAAAGATTCAGGGGAGGTATGGGCATGATAAGGAAGTTTCTACTGCTGAGAAAGATGTTAGTACTGCTGAGCCAGTTTCAACTGCTGGTGCAACAGTTACTACTGTTAGTGTTGCTGTTAGTACTGTCAGTCCTACAAGAAATACTGGAGTTTCTACTGCTAATGACATTACTATGGCTGAGACAATGGTGTATATCAGGAAGAGTGCAGTCAAAGATAAAGGTAAAGGTAAAATGGCGGAATCTAAAACTGTACAGACCAAGACAAAGTTGCAGCAAGAACAAGAAAGACTTGATTTTGAAGCAGCTGTGAGATTGCAAGATGAACTTGAGGAAGAAGAGAGGCAGAGGATTGTTAGGGCACATGAAGCAGCTAGCTCTTTTAATGTTGAAGAATAGGAAGACATACAAGCTAGAGTTTAAGCTGATGAAGAGTTAGTACAGAGGTTACAAGCAGAGGAAGAGACAAAGAGGTTATATGCTGCACAAGAGCTAACGATAGGATAACAAGCCACCATACAGGCTACAATAGAGGACCTAAAATTTCCTAATTATATCAAGAACAAGGGAGGTATACACTGTAGCATTGAGAGGTTAAATCCTTTAATGAGATTAGACTTTGTTTGTGAAACAACAAGTGAGGAAGGTAAAAACCACTTTTGTTCCAATAGAGAGTGAAGGTTTACCAGAGCAGTTTCCAGAGCTTGCCAACTGGGAATTCAAAAATGCTGCAAAAGAAGAACTTGATCAAGACAGTTCTAGAGGCAAAAGATGGTGAAAGCTCGAGAACTAGCTAAAGAACCTAGAGATAAAGAAGAGTTGATGAACTGTCACAAAGAAGAGGCTACAACAAAATGAAAATAAAAATTTCCAGAGAAAGGAAGAATTGTTGAAGCCCGTACAAAACTAAGTATCTAATAATTGACAAGGAGAATTACAACTGAAGGCACTCGAAATACTGAGAAGGATCATCAGTAGTTGGAATCATACTAAAGGGTACATCAACTTCTTTAATATATTCTGAAGCCTTTGACAGGGATGTCTTATGATGCTGTGGAGTCTGGGTTAGAAAGAGATTTCAATATCAACAGAACTAAACAAATGACAAAGAAAGAGCGATAGGGTTAGTTTTGAAGAGATATATTTAATCCTGAAACCAGATGATGAGTTATGGAAGCTTCAAAAGCATATTCATGTTATATCTTTGGAAAGCTAAATGATTCATGTATAGTGCTTCTACGCGGTGTCCTACATAGAATGCCAAATACATCTACATGCTGGTAGAGAAGGAGTTCCATTTGTCAAGGGGAACTCTACAATTGATGCTGGTTGCAAGCTCTATAGTGGGACAAGATAAAGAGATGATCCAGAGAATTCTATAAGAAGAGAATATTCATGCAGGTTGAAAGACAAGAGAATTAAGTGTTAGGAAAGCATCCTCTCAGAGAACAAGGTTTTAATTCAAGAAACTTGATGATTTGGAGGTAAATCACATAGTTTTAGGGGGAGTGATTGTGGAATAAAAGTCTCATACATTATACTGACTCTCTTTGCCAGCCAAGAGTTCGTACTTGAGTCTGCAGCTCACAATTACAACTGCCAGTACTAACTATTAGTACGCTGAGATTACAGTTTAGTTACTGCCAGTACTAACTTAAGACTGCTAAAGTGATAAAGATGTGTCAAGTGATTTGTATTGACTTATTCAGTGTATATCTTATAAAGTCAGAAAGATACGTATAAGATTAGAATTATAGAAGATTTGTAGTTATCTTGTAAAGGACTCCTTAGTGTATAAAAGGAGATCTTAGGTTATGATGTTTGATATACGTTTTGATATATAGCTTCAAGGTTGTAAACCTTAGTACTACACAGAGTACTCGTATTATTGATAATAATAATAATATTGGAGCTTTTCAGTAATAACATTGTTCATACAGTTTACTGTTTTATTAATATTCTTCTAAGTATTAAAGAGTAGATTCCGCATACTCTTTAGTATTCAGAAAGTTTCTTCTACCATATGTTGTATTTGGATTTATCCAAAGTAACTTAACCTTTATAAGCTAAGGAATCGATCTTAAGTTGGGATCAACACCTTGCCAATCCTAAGAATGAACAAACTTTAGACGGAGGTCTAGGGGCTTCCTAATTCTTAACAGCTTCAATCTTACTATGGTCTACATGAATACCATCTCCATTAATCACATGTCCAAGAAACTGCACTTCTCGTAACCAGAATTCACACTTCTCGGACGGATAGAAAGCTGGAAAACTAAAGCAAATAGTTTTCTCTCTTTGAGCAATTCTAAGACTAACCCTAAGTGCACTTCATGCTCTTCCCGGGTCGTAGAGTAAATCAAGATGTCATCAATGAAAACTATCATAAACTTATCTAGTTAAGGCCTACATACTCGGTTCATCAGATCCATAAATACTGCTGGTGCGTTAGTCAGACCAAAGGGCATTACTGTACGTCGAAATGGTCCATAACGCATTCTAAAACTCGGTCTATTGGAATGTCATATCCTCAAGCACTCTCAACTGATGGTATCCGAACGCTAAGATCTATCTTAGAGAAGCGACTGCGATCCTTGCAACTGTATCAATAGGTCGTCTATCCTAGGGGTTGAATAATGATACTTAATGGTCACTTAGTTAAAACTCTCTAAAATCCAATACAACATTCTAAAGGATCCATCTTCCTTCTTAACACATAAAACCGTGCTCTCCTAAGTCGATGAGCTTGTCTAATAAAACCTTTGTCCTAAATGTTCCTTGAGTTGACCCGACAAACACCTTTATTTATAGAAGGTGCCAACATATGGAGAATTTCGTGACGGTATTGCGCCAGGGACTAACTCAATACTGAAACTCGATTTCTAAAATAGGTGGTAATACCGATAGGTCCAATCCGAAATACCTCAGAAATTCACTAAACTACAACAATCTCTCTTGTTTTTGTTCGCTTGCCTAAGCAACTAATAACATGCCAAATTTTTCTTCCTATGATCTTTCTCCAATAAAACTCTAAGTACTTTGTAGTACAGTAGTGGTATTCTAAATACCTCTCATGGATAGATTATCTCATCCTAATGGTCCAGGAACCACCAATCTATGCCTGATGAACACATTGAAACCCTGCTTCCAAACAGTTATCAAATTTATATCAACACGTGACCCTTCAATTTCAGCTTTCATTTCCCTTAATGACCTTATTGATTTCTACTAGCTGCCCGCTAGCTATCTCAATCTCATAACTAACCTTAAGCACTAGGCTCCATGCCCTAAGCAAAGGTACTTACAGTAGTGGAAACAAAACTATAGGTCAGGCACCAAAGAGTCAAATAAAGTTATGGCATAATGGGTTATTTTCTTTTTTTTTTTTCGAAAGTGAACGTACCCGTCATGAGTGTTGGTTCTAGCGAGCCTCCACTGCTCCAACATAAATGCCTTTCACATGCCGTCGGTTTACCATTGTTCCTACGACCTGACCCGTCTTAACGCAGCCACGACTTGGTTCTGATGATTTCCCTTGGCCTTTGAACCTGATTCAACCAAGGACATGCTGCCTTGAAATGATCGATGACTCACCCATACTGGTAACAGTTCCCTAAGCAGTATAGATTCTAGCATTGATGGATTCTACATTCACTAGGCACCACTCTACAAATCCTTAGCAAAGTGTCTATGGTGATTTCATTTGAAACAAGTGCGATAGGGAGTCACATGGGATTGATTTGAAAGGTTTATAGGTGGTACACTTGGGTGCCGTACATGTGTTCTCTCTCCTAACAGGGTCTGTGGTTGTAGCAAAAGCATTCCCAGTCCTAGTTCTCTTGTTATCCTCCATTTCATTCCTATCCTTATTAGGATCTCCCCTATTTCCTCGCTTCTCATGGTTCTTTTTCATTGACCCATTCCTAAGGGCTTCATCAGTCAGTATGCCAGCAATTTGCATAGCCTTTTGGAAGGCCGGTGGCTCTGTTACTGCCACCATCCCTCGGATTTGTAAAGCAAGGCCATAAATGTACCTCTCAATCCTTTTCCTCTCAAGGGTAACTAAGTGAGGAACTAACCTAGCCAACTCATGGAATCTATTAGTATATGCAGCATGGCCAACCCCGACCATGGTGTGATTCCACAACTCAGTTTCTAACTTTTGTATCTCATTACTCAGGCAAAATTCCTCCCTAGTCAAGTTCTTAAAGTCTTCCCATGACATACCTGTAGCGGCTTCTCGTCCTCGTATATGGATCTGAGATTTCCACCACGTAAGAGCCTTACCAACAAATGATCCAGCAGTGTACATCACTTTCTGAGTAAGTCTCACAGTTTTGATTCCTACCATTCCCCTGATCGCTACCTTGGCTACCTACCTGGGCTAAGATAGAGGGAAGTAAGTTTTTCAAATGTTGTGGAATGATAGTGAAGAAGTCAGGGAATCCGTCAACACCACCATTCACCTTAGTACCTTGACCTGCTACTTGTCTACCTTGACCCTCAATTCCACCATTACCTCGTGATGTGCTGTAGAGTAGGGTCAATTATTTAATTATCAAGTTTTACATTTATATTTAGCCGACAAACCTAAAACAACACTTTAACGAGCAGTGTACCCGGTCAAGATGGAGTTCGCGGTAAGTAGGGTTTTGAACACTAAGAGTAGAAATTTAATCCTATATTCTATTAGTATTTTAATTAGTCTATTTACTGGTTAAACATATGCTATGTATGTTGTCTAATGAAATGGGGGGACTCAGCCTGAGAGATTGGCACAGGTTTGGTGGAAACAAATACCAATTCAATACACAATAAACACAAAAGATGAAGATTAAAAGATAGAAAAGCAGTACAAGACAAATGATAGAAAACTATATTAGCCATATTAAATCCGGTTCAATGCTGGTTTGTTTGTTTTAGTGCAATGATTTACTTATCTCGAAGCGGCATATCATTCTTAAGACTTAGGCAGGACATCATCCTAAGACCTAGACACAATTAATCCTGTCACAATTAATGCATCCGCATAAAGCATCCTTTAGTTTAATTATAATCTATCTTAGAGAATTAAAGCAGTGGTGATCCTGTTAAAACTCTAGCCCAACAGGACTTTACCCACTTATTGTTTGAAGGTGTTTTATATACTAGTAGTCCACTATTCCAATCTTTATCAGTTAATTAAGAGCATGATTGCTGAAACATAAACGGGTCACCTACCGGTCCAACTAAGCTCATAATCAAAAGACAAAGACAGAACGTTATTTGTGATCCTATTGGTCCAGTAATATAAGACACGATATGGAGAGCTATCCCAGTATCTAGATTACTTGGTCCGTAACACTAGACCCAGTTGAATGATAGGTCGCATATTCAAACACATAAACAAGTATGAGGTGATAAACATAATTAAACAATCAACGATAAATTAAGAAATCGATTTTAAAACAAACCAAACATTGAACTTTCATTAAGATGGCTAATACCCGAGGGTATTAGCCCACAACCATTGTAATTATACAAGCGTAATCAAACAATTGAAATCGAACGATTAAGAGAGTAAAAATTACACGATGTCTTCTATGGAGTCGTGATCAATGCTTGACCTTTATGGCTGATCTTCTCTTCTAAAATTCGTCTCTGATGAGTATGGTATAAAGAATATGATATTGCACACTGAAAACTCGTTTTTGAGTCTTCTATTTATAGTTGCTGAAAAATACTCGATACGCCGTATCCAGATAGGTCGATACGGCGTATTGGGCTGGATTCCTTGGAGTGCGCGCTACGTTCGTAATAAATCTTTGATATCATTCCCAATTTACTTGATTTACTGTATCTTCGAATAGTTATCTTCATGGATACGACGTATTTGTAGATAGCACTGGATTATCCGTTTTAGAAATTAGTCAAAAACGGTTTTCTTTGAAGTCTTGGAGCAATACCACAGTATCTCTTTAGTTAGATACGGCGTATTGGTGAATTTTCAGAAATCTTCAAATGTCTTTGTTTTAGCTCCAATTTATGCGCCTTTTAGCTTATCTTCACAAAACACTCTTGAATTACTGCATTTATCAACTTTAAAGCGATTAAGTACCAAATAATGCAATAATTATATAAAAGTGGGCAAAATAGATGGGATAAATGATATAATAAAGTGACGTTGTTTGATGTCATCACCCCGATCACCAGATCGATCTCTAGTCCTACCACCTCCTCTACCATCTTGTCCACCTGTTCCCCTTCCTCGTGATGCGGCAGCAGGCCGGCCAGCACTTCGGGTCGTCATCCTTGACGGTATTATCTACATGAGGGAGAACATGGGCAAGTTAGTAGGAGGGAAAGGTTAACTCTAGATGTCTTAATATACCCCATTATATATATATATTATACACACACATATTATATATTATATTATATATATATATCGTATTTTTTTATGATATATATATATATATATATATATATATATATGGTGGTAACTTATATATATGAATATAATATATATACATGTCTTTGCCTTCGACAATTCAATGTCGGATGAAGGTTTTTTACTAATGATCACGATAATCAAAAACTCATTTCCAATACACGGCACAAGTAATGTTTGGATAAAAATCCTCGTCACGCCATCATTCCATTTCGAGGCTTACCGAAATACCTCGGACAGTGCCGCATCTCGTTCGATGTACAACAATGTGTTGAACTCTTCAACAAGTCTGCGCGTGAGATATCTGCATCTGATGTTCGGATAGAGTATCCACACTCCTTTACGGGCTACGTAACACGAAATAATTTATTCTGTTAAAGAGAGTCCTTCGGCGTACAATTGCTTTGAATGGGTAAAACAATCAGTTGCCCTTGGGGATCCGACCATTAATAAATATATGTATATATATTATTACTACATATATATTTACCCCATATATATATATATATATATATATATATATATATACATATACATATATATATATATATATATATACATATATATATATATATAAATACATATATATATATATATATATATATATATATATATATACATATATATACTTAATACGCAATACATATATATATTTACATCCATTTTATCATATATTATAATATATATATTTATATATATATATATTTATTTATATATATATATATATATATATATACCCACAATACTACGGCCCTAAGGTATCAACACCGATTTGTGTGAACGATTATACTAAATACGCGTGAGTCGTGATACGTTTATAATGGACACCGTATTTATACTCGTATCCTTTCCCAGTCATACCTAGTATTAGACTCACACATTTCAATGATTGACTTATCTAATATGATATACTATATAACCACATTAGCACGTATAAGCGGGACACCGCGCACATAAATCCTATAACGCAACTATATGAAGGTTCCTAGGTTATAGTCTAGGCCAAACCACCTAGTTCTCTATAACCTTGGCTCTAATTATTAATCTTTCACACCCCGACAAAGGCGGAAACACGGGTATGCGACAAGAATGATCAATCATAACACAAGATATAAAATAGAGAAGTTCTAAAATGCATTAATGAAAAAGTGTCATGAAGATCATCCACCTCAAGTACAGACTTGAGTGAAATCCTAACAAGAACACATCACATAGCCACTTACAAATCCAAATGCCCACGCAGGGGTCCAAACAATCTTAAACATCAATCCTCAAGAAAACAAATCCATAACATACTTCAAAAGCAAGACCTCTCAAACATGATCCATACATAATACACTTAAAGTCTTCTATCACACATCTCAACCTTAACGATCATTCTCTTCACCTAAAAATGATACTCAAAAACATCAACAATAATGTTAGTGAGCTCGTAGGTTTGAAAGAAACCCAGTCGCAGTGCCAATATCTCAAACAGTGGACAATTATGCAATATGACAGTGAATATATGCAAAACAATCACAACCCATGACTTAGCATCCCCACTAATCATGTACCAAGATCTAGCATCCCCGCTAGTCTCATCACCATGGTGTACCAATGCTTTTGGGGTCATACCCCGAGGTTATACGCACCTAAAAGCCTACCAGCACTAGAGCATATACAATAGGGCAACCTTTTACAAACATAGCAAATCCTTGCTAATCACACCTTGCCATGCACCTCGATGCATGCAAGAACAATCATACCACATAATATTCACATAGCAGTCATAAGCACATAAATTGTCCCAAAACAAAACCATATTTCGCACAGTTTAGAAAAATAGTTCAAAACACATTTGAGTATCATTTTTCCCCAACGGAAAAGATTTAAAAAGTGAGGCTACGAGAACTCACCTCAAGCAAAGGTCTCAACCAGCCAACTCAATATCACACAAGCAAATGCAACGACGTCCGAACACGACCTAGTCCAATTAATGTTCCACTTAGACATTTATTTCAAAAACATTTTCCAGGTATGATGCAAAGAGTTCAGACGCATGTTGTACGGTTATCCTTAACGTTTTAGTGGTGTGATGGTTGACGACTTAACTTCATAAGATAACATACTTCAACCACTACTTAGTATTAGTAAATACTTTTAATAATTTAATTAATAGATGTTATATAAAAAAAAATTCTTATAATACGCACTTATAGTATACTTCGGTAAATATATTAGGCACTCTTAGTTACCATTAATTCATCATTTAAATATAAGAAACGAAACATTTAATTATACTAAACAATTTGGAAAATAAAGTACATTTTTCGTCTTTTAGTCGACTTATTAAAATAATAATATTTTATTATTTATTAAAATCGTGTTTTGAGTAAAAATTCTAAGTATAGACTTTTTACGAAATTTCGACATGACCCGTACGTTTATACAATGTTTTCCAAGGTTTTTAAACCTTTATTTCAAACAGTTTTCCACAAATTCATCATTTTCTGACAAAATGCCAAAAATCCATATTTCGCAATGTTCACCAAAACGTATTCCCCAAACGACTTCCAATATCAATTCATAAGTATATCCCATTTTCCAAAGTTCGCCAAAACTCATAAATCGTCTAGTTAAGGCTTATTGGGCCTTAAGGCCCAATAAGGATTCATTAAGATATTCGTATGTATAATATTTATTTTATGCCCGATACTAAAGCCTATTAGTAAATATAAGTCCAAAACAATAACCAACAAAATAACCCAGACGACAATAAGCTCTTAATAAACCACGGCTTAGTGAGGCTTATTGGGCCGTGAGCCCAATAGCTCCAAACCCAACTTCGTAAGCTTAAAGATATGCTAATAACTATATACAAAATAAGCTAATAGATAGCAAAATGTTTTTCTCAATCACACCCGACATAAAATACAAAAAGCATTTCCTTTTTCCTTTGTTCGAACCCCAAACCAAACCCTTTATATCTTTTCGTAAAATTTTCGTGTTCGTTTTTTAACAAACGCACCGTACAACTAACTTCTATGCATCATTTAACACACAAAAGTACAAGTTAAATTAAAATTTATAAAACTTACAAAGAGGGTTGACAAGCGAGAACGAACGCGAACCGAATACCCAAACGTAGTTTTAACAATAACTCGGACACAAGAATCAACCCACGACTTCACAAATCTTCATGTTTTTTATCAAAGATTGAAAAAGTATGTGTTTGTGTGTGTTGTTTGGTCAGACGGAGCACAAGAGAAAAGGGGAGAAGAGAATGGTTTTCAAACATGCACTATGTGTGTTTTGGATGCAAACAAATAATATGTACTAGGAGGTTGGACCATCATGCTAAAAAAATGCCATCCTTGTCCCCTTGTTTGTCTAGAACCGGCCATAGAATCCTAGGGGCTGGGATTGCTTCGTTTTTGTGTCGGGTTCACTTAAAACTCAAAAAACATTGATCGTAAAATATTTCCCGAAGTTACTTAGTATTTTTATTCACTTTAAAAATACGTTTCCTATAACTTAGAGTATTTACACGACTTATTTCCACAATAAACTTTGCAAAAATCATTTTGAACTTTATTGGACGTGTCGGGACTCGTTTTTGGCATTTCACGCTATTCATGGGTCAAACCACCCGAAACATAATCAACATAATAATACCCTCTAAAAATGATTATTATACACCATATAACCATAAAACACCTCAATCACATAAATCCACCACCGTCAACACAGGTACGTGTTCTTAACATAAAATGGTCAAAAATACATAGTCCAATGGCTAATTTAGATCATTGATTCGAAGATTTTTTACTATTTTATATTATATAAAATAAATATATATAATAAGTAGTCCCAAAATATCAATAATAGTAAGAGAAGTAGTATTCTAAGAGGCTTTTTAAAAGGAAATTACTTTTACCCAAAGCAAAATCCCAAAAAACCTTCCCGGATGTTTCCCGACGAGGTGCGAATTTGAAAGTGCTTTTTCATTCATGCACATACTGGCTTTGTTTTTGTCCTTATGTTAATATCCGATACATGCACAGTAAATAACACAAAACAAGCATATATTTGGCATTTTATGTTCGTTTTTGGTCATTTAAGGTCGTTTTATTAGGTAAAAAGTATGTGTATTTAAGCACATACCAAAATCCCCCATACTAAGATATTGCCGTGTCCTCACGCAATGCCATAAGTAAACACTTAAGAAAACCAAGAATCTCAATCCCCCTCGACTAATTACCTCGAAAAGTAGCTAAGTGTTCATCAAAGGGAATTAAAGAATCGTTAGCTTTGAAAAGCCCCGTTTTGACCATTTTTAACTATTTATACTTATTACCACACATATTTTTGTATTTTTCCCTTTTTCTCATTTTTTTGTACTTTTCATTTCAAGCAACTAACTAACATGTTTGGACTTTCGATATTGTCATAACTTTAAGGGTCACAAAGCAAGAAGCACTTTAATGCTAAAATGCCCAAAAAAGGATAAATTCATCGTCCTCGATTTTTCGCTTGTCCCCAAACTCCAGCTTTAAAAACGTGATCAACCGTTAAATATAAGTTAAATGCTAAAAACACTACTCATATTGCAATTTGTAAACTTTTCACTCCCGACTAATTATCTATTTCTTAGGTAGTGTTTCTTTATTTCGATTTTCATCCATAGATCAACGTTGTGGCGAAATTCTATGCTTCACGTTCCTCCAAAAGTAATGAGTGTGAGGTGAGATCATCCCCATGTAGTGACTTTTTATCTCGGCACATCCCAACCTTGCGGCTTATGTGACCAAGCTTGTGAACCCCACAGAGACTGTATCGAGACTCTCGGACCTTCGGTTTCAAAAACCTTGGATTTTCCAGTATATAAAATCACAACTTAAAAACGAAATAGGTCTTAGTTCAATAAGCATATTTTATATTTACGAAAAGAGATTTTCCCTATATTTATTAATCACGTTTATTACACTTAATATAATTACACATCCTTTAAACTAAGGAAGTCCTCGACCTTTTAGAAGGCTGCAACATCGGTTGTGAGCCGGCAAGATGCAGCAAACTTTTATCAGTCTCGGATAATTACTATGTGCCTTATTTAGAAGACTGCAACATCGGTTGTGAGCCGGCAAGATGCAGTAAACTTTTATTAGCCCACAGTTTTTATTATTATTATTATTACCTTATTTTCATTTTTTTAACATATAATACCACGATATAGAGAAAATTTCTTTTTAGAAAATTAAAGTATAAATTTGAACTAAAATTATTGACATCGTCTATACTTCAAAAATTATTGATTTAAGTTTAATTTTTGAAGAGAGCACGTATTATTAGTCCGGTTAGAAGCTTATGGGAGAGAAAAGCCACAAACTACACTTATGAGCTCTTAAGATTTCTAACTAATCCTTGTTTAGCATCTAACTCATAATTAACTCTATCATTTCTCGTTCTTCGCAAATTTAAAATCTTTAATAAAAAGATCCGCGAATGCTTTGTCTAAAAGTTAAGGAACAAGCTAGAGCTCAATACGCTCGACCGAGTCAAAATTTATTCTTATTCTACCCAGCAGGAAAGTCAACATTGTGACAAAACACTTATTTTATTTTTGAAAATTTTTTAATTTTTGAATAAAATCACAATATTTTTTTAAAATTTGGTGGTAAAAAACAAGATTACGTGAAACAACGACAGCAGGCACATCAAATCGATTGGATCGCCCCATACTAGAAACTGAAACTTGTCCTCAATGTTTTAGATGGGTCTTACGTATATACTAAGCCCGTTTTATAAAGTATGCTAAACATTAACGTTAGTCGATAAAATTAGGATATTGTATTCTCATAATGAAGCTAAGGATTGAAGCTCGAGTGAACGAAGGACAAAACTACGAGCACGAGAGGTTTCAAAATCCGAGGCAATCCTGGACATACAACAAAACCACAAAACACAAGAAAGGAAGAGGGAGGAATCCTCACAACACACTTATTCATCCTTACTATTAAGGATAAGCTATGGGTTGCCCAACCCACGAAGCGCTTTTTTTGTTAACCGAGTCTTGAGCCTGACTCGATCCCCCATACTTTGAGCTTTGTCAGGGGGATAAAAATGGAGATGACGAACACCCAAATTAGGATTGTTCTCTCCATGAATCAACATCAGGCTTTTATGATGAAAAAGCTTAGAAGCTTTAAAGCCCCGATGTGATGAAGAAGGAGGAGATTTCTCCTTTGAAGCAAGAACACCGTGATTGAAAACTTTGTCTTTATTTTCAAATGAAAATGGAAGTAAAGTATCAATCACGGGGGAAAGAGTAGCAAGAAATCTTGTGGATTCGACTTCAATGCATATCCCCGGATCGTAAATCTTGTTTCTATCTCCAGAAGGAGAAGAAACATCAAGATCGGATCCGAGATCATTATGAGAAGGAATGAAGTCGAAATCCATATGAAGGGTGGGATGGGTGGGCAAAATATTAGGCACATCAACGGGGATGTCTTCCACCACATCAATGGTTGAATCTCCCGAATCGGGATAATCAACATGAAATGATTCGAACTCGGGAAAGGAAAAAAAAAAAAAAGGAAGTCAGATTTTATCGTCACCTTTGAGTTTAATTATCATTCTCTATACCCGGTGGTATTGTGTCATCGGTTGGGGAAATATATCGATCTCTTCCCTAAGAGAGTCACTATCCTCAACGGGGATAGGAAATGTGGGAAGAGACTCGATGATCGTATTTGGATTAGCATGAAAATCTTCCGGCGGACGGGGAGATGAATTATCGTATAGCAACCTCTCCATAAGACTAATATATTCCTCGTGCTCTCTATTAACAATTCTTGGAGGAATTGTTATGAGTTCACCGGCGAACTCATCGAGGAGAGAATCAATCTTGGGAGAGGAAGCCATCAAAGTATCATGATTGAGTAATGATTCAAGAAGATAAGACTCGGTATCAAAACGATCATTTTTCGGAGTAGAATCGAGGTCTTCATTATGAATCGGATTAAACTCACTAGAAATGATTTCCTCGTCAAGATCAAAAAGAGGGTTCGAATAAGTTTTAAAACTCATTTCGTAAATAACCTCCTCATGACTTGACTCGTCATCACTAGAGGTAGAATAGTCGAAGAGAGGATTAAAAAAACGTTGAAAAATTTGTCGTTTGAGAATCATCACAATCGGGCACATCACACTTATATTCATCCTCGGACTCACTTGGGTTTTGGACAAGGTTCTCAACACTAGACTTTATGAATTTGTCTGATTCTGTTTCCAAAATTATGTCAAGATGTTTGTCCACCATGATGAGAAATTTCGACATGACCCGTACGTTTATGCAACGTTTTTCCAAGGTTTTTAAACCTTTATTTCAAACAATTTTCAAGAAATTCACCATTTTCTGACAAAATGTCAAAAATTCATATTCCGCAATGTTCACCAAAACGTATTCCCTAAACGACTTCCAATATCAATTCATAAGTATATCCCATTTTCCAAAGTTCGCCAAAACTCATAAATCGTCTAGTTAAGGCTTATTGGGCCTTAAGGCCCAATAAGGATTCATTAAGATATTCGTATGTATAATATTTATTTTATGCCCGATACTAAAGCCCATTAGTAAATATAAGTCCAAAACAATAACCAACAAAATAATCGGATGAAAATAAGCTCTTAATAAACCACGTCTTATTGAGGCTTATTGGGCCGTGAGCCCAATAGCTCCAAAACCAACTCCGTAAGCTTAAAAATAAGCTAATAAGCTATATACAAAATAAGCTACATAGCAAGCAAATGCTTTTCAACCATCACAACCACGAAAATAAAACTAACAAAACGTCATTTCCTTTTTCCTTTGTTCGAACCCCAAACCAAACCCTTTATATCTTTTTGTAAAATTTTCGTGTTCAGTTTTTAACAAACGCACCGTACAACTAGCTTCTATGCATCATTTAACACACAAAAGTACAAGTTAAATTAAAATTTATAATACTTACAAAGAGGGTTCACAATCGAGAACGAACGCGAACCGACTACCCAAACGTAGTTTAAACAATAACCCGGACACAAGAATCAACCCACAACTCCGCAAATCTTCATGTTTTTTATCAAAGATTGAAAAAAGTATGTGTTTGTGTGTGTTGTTTGGTCAGACGAAGCACAAGAGAAAAGGGGAGAAGAGAATGGTTTTCAAACATGCACTATGTGTGTTTTGGATGCAAACAAATAATATGTACTAGGAGGTTGGACCATCATGCTAAAAAAATGCCATCCTTGTCCCCTTGTTTGTCTAGAACCGGCCATAGAATCCTAGGGGCTTGGGATTGCTTCTTTTTGTGTCAGGTTCACTTAAAACTCAAAAACCTTGATCGTAAAATATTTCCCGAAGTTACTTAGTATTTTTATTCACTTTAAAAATACTTTTCCCATAACTTAAAGTATTTACACGACTTATTTCCACATTAAACTTCGCAAAAATCATTTTGAACTTTATCGGACGTGTCGGGACTCGTTTTTGGCATTTCACGCTATTCATGGGTAAAACCACCCAGAACATAATCAACATAATAATACCCTCTAAAACGGATTATTATACACCATGTAACCTTAAAACACCTCAATCACATAAATCCACCACCGTCAACATGCTACTTGTTCTAACATAAAATGACAAAAGTCAAATAGTCAAATGACTAAATTAGAACATTGATTCAAAGATTTCTTACTATATATATATAATATAAATATAAATATATAATAAGTAGTCCCAAAATATCAATAATAGTAAGAGAAGTAGTATTCCAAGAGGCTTTTTAAAAGGAAATTACTTTTACCAAAAGCAAAATCCCAAAAAACCTTCCCGGGTCGTTTCCCGACGAGGTGCGAATTTGAAAATCGGTTACGTTTGTGATCGCGTGATTGAATGATCAATATTTGGTTTTGATTCTATTTCTACAATTAAAAATGCAAAAACAAGTAAAGGCACGCTAAAAAAGAAAGCAATTAAAGATAAAAACACGAAAAAACGTTAACGGGTTCCTAAACCCGTTCTTTAAAAACCCAAATTCTAAAATTTTAACCCTACAAATGAAAATTTAATTTTTATAAATCCTAAATGATAAAAGAAAATTTAAAAAAAAGAATTATATTTTTTTGACTTTTATTTAATTTATTATGAATTAAAAACAGTTTTAATCTAAATTAAATATTAAAAATACTAAATTATTTATAAAAATTATGAAAAATTTACAAAAAGTACTTAAGAGAATGCTAAATCTAAGAAAAATAAATTGGGTCACCCAACTTATCTAAATAAGCTAGAAATAAGCCGAAAAGGGCTTATAGCTTAAAACTGCCAAAAAGGGTTAAGAATTAAATGTGGAGAAGTAAAATCGAAAAAGACCCAAGGGCGACTGGTATTGAGAGTGTGTGTTAAATATTTTGTTGTGTAAAGGGGGAGGTCACAGGTTCGAACCAGTTAAGATGCGAACCACACAGATTTTTGGCAATTTGTAAACTTTTCACTCCCGACAATTATTATATCTTAGGTAAGTGTGCTTATTTCGAATTTCAACCATAGATCAAACGTTTTGCGAAATTTCTATGCTTCACGTTCCACCCAAAAGTAATGAGTTTGAAGGTGAGATCATCCCATGTAGTGACTTTTATCTCGGCACATCCCAACCTTGCGGCTAAGTGACCAAGCTTTTGACACCCCACAGAGACTAGTATCGAGACTCACGGACCTTCGGTTTCAAAACCCTTGGATTTCCCGTATATAAAATCACAACTTAAAACGAAATAGTCTTAGTTCAAAAGCATATTTAAATTTAAGAAAAAGAGATTTTCCCTATATTTATAATCACGTTAATGTACACTTAATTATAATTACCATCCTTTAAACTATGAAGTCCCGACCTTTTAGAAGGCCAGCAACATCGGTTGTGACCGGCAAGATGCAGCAAACTTTATCAGTCCTCGTATAATACTATGAGCCTTATTTAGAAGACTGCAACATCGGTTGTGAGCCGGCAAGATGCAGTAAACTTTTATTAGCCCACAGTTTTTATTATTATAATTTATTACCTTATTTTTCATTTTTTTTAACATATAATACCACGATATAGAGAAAATTTCTTTTTAGAAAATTTAAGTATAAATTTGAACTAAAATTATGACATCGTCTATACTTCAAAAAGATTATTGATGTTAAAGTAATTTTGAAGAGAGCAGTATATTAGTCCGGTTAGAAGCTTATGGAGAGAACAGCCACAAACTAAAACTTATGAGCCTTAAGATTTCTACTAATCATTTTTTGTTTATTAGCATCTAACACATAATTAAACTCTATCATTCTCGTCTTCGCAAATTTAAAATCTTAATTAAAAAGATCCGCAATGCTTTAGTCTAAAAGTTAAGGGACAAGCTAGAGCTCAATACGCTCGATCGAGTCAAAATTTATTCTTATTCTACCCAGCAGGAAAGTCAACATCGTGATAAAACACTTATTTTATTTTTGAATTTTTTTTTATTTTTTTGCACAAAATCATAATATTTTTTAAAAATTTGGTGGTAAAAACGGGATTACGTGAAAACAACGACTGCAGGCACAATCAAATCGATAGATCCCCCCATACTAGAACCGAACATTGTCCTCAATGTTTTAAGAAGGGTCTCTACGTAAATCCTAAGCCGTTTATTAAGTATGCTTAAAGATAAACGTTAGTCGATAAGATTAGGATATTGGATTCCCATAATGAAGCTAAGGATTGAAGCTCGAGTGAACGAAGGACAAAACCACGAGCACGAGAGGCTTCAAAATCCGGGGCAATCCTGGACATACAACAAAACCACAAAACACGAGAAAGGAAGAGGCGAGCCTCCTCACAACACACTTATTCATTACTACTATATAAGGATAAGCATGGGTTGCCACCCACGAAGCGCTTATTTTTGTTAACCGAGTCTTGAGCCTGACTCGATCCCCCATACTTGAGCTTTGTCAAGGGGGATAAAAATGGAGATGATGAACACCCAAATTAGGATTGTTCTCTCCATGAATCAACATCGGGCTTTTATGATGAAAAAGCTTGGAAGCTTTAAAGCCCCGATGTGATGAAGAAGGAGGAGATTTCTCCTTTGAAGCAAGAACACCGTGATTGAAAACTTTGTCTTCATTTTCGAATGAAAATGGAAGTAAAGTATCAATCACGGGGGAAAAAGTAGCAAGAAATCTTGTGGATTCGACTTCAATGCATATCCCCGGATCGTAAATCTTGTTTCTATCTCCGGAAGGAGAAGAAACATCAAGATCGGATCCGAGATCATTATGAGAAGGAATGAAGTCGAAATCCATATGAAGGGTGGGATGGGTGGGCAAAATATTAGGCACATCAACGGGGATGTCTTCCACCACATCAATGGTTGAATCTCCCGAATCGGGATAATCAACATGAAATGATTCGAACTCGGGAAGGGAAGTAGAATTATCGTCACCTTCTGAGTCGTAATCATCACTCTCAATACCCGGTGGTATTGAGTCATCCGGACCGGGAAATATATCGATCTCTTCCCTAAGAGAGTCACTATCCTCAACGGGGATAGGAAATGTGGGAAGAGACTCGATGATCGTATTTGGATTAACATGAAAATCTTTCGGCGGACGGGGAGATGAATTATCGTATAGCAACCTCTCCATAAGACTAATATATTTCTTGTGCTCTCTATTAAGAATTCTTGGAGGAATTGTTATGAGTTCACCGGCGAACTCATCGAGGAGAGAATCAATCTTGGGAGAGGAAGTCATCAAAGTATCATGATTGAGTAATGATTCAAGAAGATAAGACTCTGTATCAAAACGATCATTTTTCGGAGTAGAATCGAGGTCTTCATTATGAATCGGATTAAACTCACTAGAAATGATTTCCTCGTCAAGATCAAAAAGAGGGTTCAAATAAGTTTTAAAACTCATTTCGTGAATAACCTCCTCATGACTTGACTCGTCATCACTAGAGGTAGAATCGTCGAAGAGAGGATTGGAAAACGTTGAAAAATTTGTCGTTTGAGAATCATCACAATCGGGCACATCACACTCACATTCATCCTCGGACTCTCTTGGGTTTTGGACAAGGTTCTCAACACTAGACTTTATGAATTCGTCTGATTCCGTTTCCGGATTTGTGTCAAGATGTTTGTCCACTATGATGAGAGAGTCTGTTTTTGGTGAATCGGGTGTGATTGTGGTAGAACATGTCATGTGATATTCTTGTGTTGCAAAAGAATACTCATCGTCGTTATCATCATAAGATGAGGTAGGAAAATTCTAACTTGGAGTATTAATATATTCTACCAACTCCTCGTTTATACTTTGCAAATCATGAAAGAAGTTTGGTTAAGCAAATCATGTACCAACCTCGGATTGAGCATGCTTAACTTTAAAAAATTTATCCCAAGCTTGCATTAAAACCTTCGGTGTTTCCCTAAAAGAAATATGATTAAACTTCTTTAAAAAGTTTTGTATCGATTTCATTAGGTCTTCTCGGGCTTGCAAAGCTTCCATTCTCATTTCTTGAGGAGGTTGATGAATGACGGGAAATTGCGGGGGTTGAAATTGGTCAAAACCGGAAGAATTGGAATCGTGAAAATTTTGATTCATCGGTTGACATTCAAAAGTCGCATGAGGACCCCCGCAATTTTCACAACAAAGAATTTGTTGTTGAAAACTTGGTAAAGTTTGTGGAAAATCATCAAAGTTTTGATTGAAACACGGGTCCTGATTGTAGACAAACGGGACTTGAGGTGGACAATCGTAACCATAATGAGCATCGTTTCCACATAACTCACAAGAATACGTCTGGTACTGGGGTTGTGGAGGGTAGTCGGAAAGATTTTGAGAATCATCGAAAGAATTCGGATTTGGATCATAAGCGAATGAATTTCCAGCTCTCGAAGCGCAAAATGAACAAAATCCACCGTTTAACGGGCCTTCACACCCGCAACAAGTGACTGGCTTTCCATCTCCATAAGTGCAATTTAAACAAATTCCATTTATAAGATTAACACCACACTGCTGGCACGTACATAGATAACAATAAAAGCCATCACATGGTTGTCCACACCCCACACACTCACGTTGGTTATACGAAGACATGTCAAAGAATTAAACAAATAAGAGGGTAACGAAGATAAGAATTAAACGAATAAGAGGATAGAGAAGATTATTTATAGCAAAATACATAAGAAAGAAAAATATTTTTGGTAACCGATAATCGAACAAGTGTACGGTAGCTCTTTAGAAAATGCACAAAGAAGCGGAGGAGCGGGTAAGCGCGAAGCTATTAAAAACCTTCTCCTTTCGGGTCGAAGTTCGTAGGATCGACCCTCCTTATACCTCTCTTATAGTTTGTAATCTAAAGGTGAGCCGATTTCACAAGTGACACAACGGTTGATTTTGTTGTTTTTCGATTTTTATTTTTTTGGTACTTTTGATTACTAGAAAATATTTACAAATGAAAGCAATAACTTCACGAGGAAGGGTCTTCAAACACTAATCTCAAACGAAATACGATAATCGTTTCACACCTCCCCGGCAATGGCTCCAAAATTTGATTCGAAGATTTCTTACTATATATATATAAGATAAATATAAATAAAATAATAAGTATTCTAAAATAGCAATAATAGTAAGGAGAAGAGTATTCCCAAGAGGCCTTTTAAAAGAAAATTACTTTTGACCAAAGCAAAATCCCAAAAAACCTTCCCGGGTCGTTCCTCGACGAGGTGCGAATTTGAAAATCGGTTACGTTTGTGATCGCGTGATTGAATGATCAATATTTGGTTTTGATTCTATTTCTACAATTAAAAAAATGTAAAACAAGTGTAAAGGGAGCACGCTAAAAACGAAAGCAATTAAGGTAAAACACTAAAAATGATAACGGGATTCAAATCCCGTTCTTTAAAAACCCAAATTCTAAAATTTTAACCCTACAAATGAAAATTTAATTTTTATAAATCCTAAATGATAAAAGAAAATTAAAAAAAAGAATTATATTTTTTTGACTTTTATTTTATTTATTATGAATTAAAAACGGATTTAATCTAAAAAATTAATAAAAAATACTAAACTAATTTGGAAAATTCTGAAAAATTTGTGAAAAGTACTTTGCACTATGCTAAACCTAAGAAAAATAAAACGGGTGAAACAGCTTATGTAAATAAGTTGTTAATAAGCTAATTAAGTCTGATAAGCTAAATGGACTAAAAGTGGTTAAAACAAAAAAGGTGTGGAGTTATAATGCAAAAGACCCAAGGGCAGGATGGATGTGTGTGGTGGTGTTAAAATCATTGGTTGAGAGTGGTTGAGGTCTTGGGTTCGAGCCTTGGCTCAACCTTAGCTTCTCACTTTCCCAATGATTTTTATTTGCAAAAATTTTTTTGCACAAACTTAAAGACCAGCTAGAAATAAGAAAATTTTGTAACTAAGACTTTTTCTAAAACTCACAAAAAAGCTAGATTAAGCTAGCTTTAAGCTGACAGATATACTAAACTAACTAATTTGACAAATAAGCAAAACTGTTTTAGATTTAAGACTCAAATAAGCAAATAAAAAAACAAATAAGCTGACCACTAACAACTACCAAGATAAAATAAGAAAATGTGAGAAGGATTTTACTAACAAAATGAGCTTAAAGGTTTTTAAAAGCATAATTTAAAAATGGTTTAAATTCACAGATTTAAAAAACAAATGGCGAACGTTGAGCTTAACTTTAGACCTAATAAGCACTTTGAAATAAGTTGCAAACTGAAAACAGATTTAGATTGGCTTCCAATGAACACATAAAAACAACTTTTAGGAAATTTAAACTACAAATTAGCTAGAAAAATGACTTGAAAAAGTGACAGGAGAAACAGCACATGCTGAATTTTTTTGGATTTTTGTAACTTGTAAAATTGCAAAGTTTAGCCCTAATTTTAAGCTAGTAAAAGATACGACAAAGACTCAAAAGCTAAAAATAGATAAAGCTAGATGTGCTAAGAGCTTAAATTCTAAAAATTAGACCATAAAACAGACTACAACTAACTTAATTTAGCTATTGAAAACTAGACTTTAGCTTTGACAATAGGACTTTAGAGGTATGACAGATTTCGACTAAAATTCAAATGGCAATTACATACTTACATCTAACTCATTAAACTGCATAAAAGAACCTAAAACAAGCATTAAACTAACACCAAACAGCAATCAAATCAAATAAGCTAGTATATAAAAGTATGACACCATAGATTCTTAGAAAAGATAGCTAAACCATTAAAACCAAATTGTAAACCTTAAAAACTTATGAAAATAGATTATAAAACCTAAATCTAGCTAAACAAAGACGGATTACAAGCCAAAACAAGCTCAAGCAGTGGTAACCATAGTTACCACTGCTTATGCCAAACACCCCTTTAAAGATTGGTTTTGCATCTTTTAAACTATGAAAGACTTAATTAAGCTGAAATTTCTAACAACAGACATAGTATTAAGTAAAAGAAGAACAATTCAGCATACTCTAATAAGGAATAACCACAAATAAGCTGAATAATAAACTAAAAGTATTAAGCTAAAATTAAGTAAAAATAACTAAAAGTTTTAACTAAAAACTTAAACAAAGATGATTTAAACTACAAGAGAGCATAAAATAGCATTAAACATCAATAACAAGCATACATAAGCAATAATAAGCTAGAAAATAAGCAGAGATAAGCAAAATGCATAAAATAAGCTTGAAAATAAAATGGAACTCACAAGTTGTCCTTAGCTTTTGGTTAAGATTCTTAGCACTCAAAACAAGTTTCTAACTTATCCTAATGCTTACCAATAAGCTCTAAGCCACCATAAGCCATCCAGTATAGCTTCTTAAACCCCCAATAAGCCAAAAACAGCAACTCCTTTTTGCTTTGATACTTTCTAAGTGAACTTTTTAGTGAGTGAGCTAACACTTATAAGCTATTAAACAGCCTATAAGTATGAGCTTATAGCTTAAGAAAAGTTTGCAGACTCAAAAATAACTTATAAAGAGAGCTTATGAAAGTAACTTGTGAACAAAGTAAAAATCAAAATTTAAAATGACAAATTTAAAACTTTTAAAACTGAAATAATCATTTAAAACTTAAAAACATTACAAGTTTTAAAAGTAAAGTACAATTTAAAGTAAATAAGACCGAAAAAATAAAGTTACATTACTTCTACACTAGATGTCCTTCAATGAAGAAATAAGCTTCATATAAATAGCCGAATACAAGCTCTCAGTTGTGCTTGTTGTGTTTGTTGTGTGAGGAGAGTGAAACCATCATCATAGCCATCCAATTTTCTTGGTCCCCAAGTTGTATAATCTGAGCCATTGAATCCTTGTCTTCTACCATTGACGAATGAAGAACTAGGGGATTGCCAACATGGTTTTGTTGTGTTATGGGGTGGGGTTTGATGGGAGAGTGATAGGTTTGTCTTTAGGGTGCAGAGGTCGAGGTGAGGGGTCAGGGATGGTGAATAGTAAGAGGGTTTTGGCGGGTGTTTTTAATTTGGGGATACAGGGTAACGGGTGTTAAGGGATGAGGGTGTGTTAAGAACTAACACGTAAAGTCTCTTAATGGACGTAATTTGGTGTAAACACTTTAAGGACTAACGTGTAATGGCATATGGGACAAAAAGGTGCAAAACTAGTTTTAAATGGGTTTATGGCTTGGGCCTTTTTGTAATTGGAGCGCAAGTAGGTTTAGGACTTTTAAATGGTTTCAAAACTTATAAGTTTTAATAAATCAAGCTTAATGGTGGCTACCCGGGCCCATTAAATGGTACGAGTTTGACCCATTTTTAAGATTTTCTTTTGGATTCAGCTTTCGCTTTGGACTTTGGACGTTTTCCCTTTGACTTTGAAACTTGATTTTTTCACGCTCTTTTCATTCCCGTACTCGGTTTTATTGTTTTTGGCTTTGTTTTTGTCCTTTTGTCGATATCCGATACCTGCATAATAAATAACACAAAACAAGCATATATTTGGCATTTTATGTCTGTTTTTGGTCATTTGGGTCGTTTTATTGTAAAAAGTATGTTATTTAAGCACATACCAGTGTTTGCACACGGGTTAATGTCTAATTGTTGTTTACGTATCAGGGCTTAGCTTTGTGGGGTATACAGATTTTTGCTTATGGCAGAACCCGTAATGATGCATCAACGGATTGTATTTAGTTTGTTTCACACGGTTTGTGTCTAATTGTTAATTACGTAGCTAAAACAAAGAATGAATATAATAAGAGAATACATGCTAAAGAGCGACGTCTAATTTATATAGAACACCCTCAGAAACATATCAATGGAGTTTCTATAATTTACATTAAAAGAAAAAAACTCTTACATTTAGATAAGATTAGAAAAAAACCTGTAACAATGGATGCTATTACCCTATAAAATACAAGGAATCTATTAAGGTAAAAATACCCTATAATTGACCAATAAAATCAATTCATCTCCATGTTCAAGGTTTCTAGTTATGTCGTGGCATCTAACTCTGCGTTTTTTTCTTGGTAACCATGCAAAATTTTCATCTCTGCAAGATCAGTTCTAAATATATTGACATGGTGTTGTTTTGAAGGTTTGTGGAATCGCAAATATCATGTGAATGCATTCTTGAGTTGTCTGGTTTAATCTGTAGTTGGTGGGCAGGGTGCGGTCACTGACGTGGTTAAGGAACACACGATGGGGGCGTGGGGCGGGGGATATCGTAGGCTTTACGTTGGGGTGATTAGGACCAATCGATTATAGTACAGATAGTATCCATTAACGTTAGCGTTCTATAATAGGCGCACAAGGCGAGCGAGTCTGTAGCGGAGGGGGGTGGGGTGGGCTGGATCTCGAGAGATGCGGACATAAAGACAAAACATACATGATAAAGTTAAAATCTAAATTGAGTATTGAAACAGCACTATATCATCGAACCGAACTCTATATGAATACATTATAACATAGTATCTGTCACCCCTACCGTTGATATCAGTAAGATATAATGACCATTGAGAAACCACGGTTGGTAATATGAAAGCTAATAGAACAACAATTGATTTAAGTAACACTATTAGGCACCTTGTACTTAAATCATTATAATAGTGTTTAAGATGTTCACTATAATAGTCCAACAGTTCTCAAGGTTCCTTGTACGCAAAGTAGTACGTTAGATATAAATCTGACACTCCTCCAAGTAGGTTTGACAACTTAAATACTTCATTTGAAATATTCAAGTATCTTTAACTTACCACCACAAACGTTACCGAAAATCTCTATTCAAGCCTTTTAACAACATATGTTAAAACGCTTTCCTTTTCTCTTCAACGAAAACATTCTTTCTCTTCGACGAAACATTCTTTCTCTTCGACGAAAACATTCTCTCTCTTTGACGAAAACATTCTCTCTCTTTGACGAAAACATTCTTTGTCTTTCGATCACACATCTTCCTTTTCACTCAATCACGCCTCTATAACCATAGAGATGGTTAATCTCTTTCCTTCACCTTTTCTGTTACCAACTTTAAGACAACCTCATACCTCATCGTGTGATTGTTCTATGAACATTCGCAATGCTCGAGAAGAGCTACATTACTTCATGGATGTAGTTCATCGTACGCTAATCACCATCCGTCTTGACATCGTCAAGCTCGTCGCTTCCATCTTCGTTTGTTTTCTTCTATATTTATTTCTTTCTTTCGCGGACGAAACACACCGAAAATACGTCACCATTTCCTTCAGGACAATGTCCAAAAGGAAACATCTCCGTCAAAAAGGTTGCGTCTAAAGATAACATAGCCGACATTCTTTCCTTACCCCTTAAGCATGAATCGCTCAATTATCTTCGTCAAGGTCTAGGAATGATGAAACACATTCCATAAATCTTTCTCTTCTTTTCTACTAGTCTCGATTCTAGTCTTTGTTCCATTCCATATCGTGACAACTTAATTACTTCATCCGAAGTATTTTAATCACTTTTAACTTACAAAATGCAAATTAAAATGTCACTTATTTTGAAAAATTCATCAATCACCCTAAACGTCCCTCCTATTGGCAGTCCGGCGGCCCCCAGATATATCTGGGACCGCCAACAGCAATCTTGTGATATGTATCATTTCTTTTTCAAATCATAAAATGAACATCCTTTCTCTCTCTCTCTCTTGTTGCTACGAGCTAACATCTATCCTCCTATCCTAACACTCATAAGCATCGTTGCTCATATTGTCATTAGTCAAGTGAATTTCATCATGAAATACGTCTCATTCTCAAACACAATCCTTACAATTGTCATACTTACAAATCCCCTCACATCTTGGTCGTCACTTCTCGTAAGCATCTTTTCTCACCTCAAATGGCCTTTTCACTTCCAAACGGTTCTTCTCACTTTCAAGAGTCCTCTCACTTCTGATAGTCACTTCACCTCTGATAGCCTTTTTGCTTCTAACATTTCCTCTCACTCCTAAATGTTCCTTTTTCACTTCTAATAAGTCTTCTCACCTCTAACGTTTCTTCTCATTTCTAAACGTTTTTTTTCTCTTCTAATAGTCTTGTTACTATTAAAATTCCTCTCTATTTACTGTGAGTTCTCACAGCCCCTCTTTTACATGATTTTAAATGTTTTGAGGTGAAAAGCATGATGTGTCGTATTTATATTGCTATGTGATGACATCAAATAACGACTATTTTATAGCATCATTTATCCCATGTTATTAACCCATTTTGTATAGTTGTTGCAAAGAATTATTACTTAATCGTTTATATTTGAGAATTATAGTAAGTATGGAGTATTTAGTGAAAGATAGCAAAAGGCGCGCATTCTGGAGCTTAAGTGAAGATATTTTGAAGATTACTATTATAGGAGAAAAAGAGCAGAAGAGGTCAAGCAACGTTATCAATTCCATAGGAGACAACGTGTAATTCCATATACTTTAGTAATCGTTCAGTTTTTGGTATCATTCGTTAACTTGGTTAGTTTACCTTGGCTAAATAAATGCTCTTGTATTTATTATGACGTTTGAAGGCTAATACCTTTGGGTATTAGCCATTATTATGAAGATTTGAATTTTTGGTATTGTTTATCTCGATTTCTTGATTTATCGTTGTATGCTTGTTTATGTTTATCAATTTATACTTGTTTACGTGCTTTTGTATGCGACCTGTCATTCAACTGGATCTAGTGATACAGACCAAAGTAATCTATTGTCCGGGGATAGCTCTCCATATAGTGATTTATACATCTAGAATCATAGGATCACAAGTATTGTCCTTCTAAATCTGTGTCTAGGATACGCTTCGGGCTTAACTAGTTAATTGGATATTGCCAATGGTTTATTGAACGTGTTGACTAGAAGGTGAACCTAGATAATTCAACAAATAACGTACTGATTCCATTGGATAGTTGGACAAGTGGACTACTAGTGTATAAATTGCCATTAAGCAGTAAGTGGGTAAAGTCTCTATGAGCTAGGGTTTAACAAGATCATCATTGCTTTAATCCCTAAGATAGATTATAATCAGCAAATAAGGATGCTTTATGCGGATGCTTTAATTGTGACAGAATTAATGTGTCTAGGTCCTAAAGAAAAGCTCGCCTAAGTCTTAAGAATGATATGCCACCTCGAGAGAAGAAATCATTGCACTAAATAAACAAACCAACGTTCTAATCAGATTAATAATGGTTAATACAGTTTTCTTATATAAAGCTCGACCGCTCTTTTATCATCTGTTAATTAGCTTGTGTGGGTTAAAGTGTCTTGAATTGATTGTAGTCACCGACCAACTTGTGCCAGTCTCTCAGGCTGAAACCCCCTTTTTCCTGTTAGAATTAAGATTAGAACTAACATAGGTTTAGCATAGGTTTGACTTAGATTAGATTTAACATAGATTAGATAACAAAAATATAAATAAATTAAGAGATTTAACCTCGCTTCAAGTGTTCGACACCCTACTTACCACGAATCTACCACTGGCCGGGTACACTGCCCGTTAAAGTGGCGTTTTTGGTTAAGTCGGCAAAATATAAATTTAAAACTTGAAACATCTTAAATATATACCACACAACGACCGCATCAATTTTTTGGCGCCGTTGCTGGGGAGTGAAAATTAATCTTGATTTTTATTTGATATTTTGGTTTTTAACATTAGATTAGATCTAACTCTTAGGAGTAGTGTAAATTTGATTAGTGTATATTCTTGTATATTATGTATATTTTTGTATATTTGTCTTTAATTGTTTGCTTGTATTTATGTGTGTTTAATTGTTTGCATATTTAATTGTTTTTCTTAATACACTGTTCTGGTCGATAACTGAATACGGCGTATCCAACCTTCTGTCTAATACAGTGTATTCGATTCAACTGATTAATACGGCGTATCCACTTCCATTGAATACGGCGTATCGATCATCTGATAAAGTTCTTTTCCATTCTCGAACTTAAAGCCCAAATGTTTTTAATACCTTTCTCCCGCTGGTTCTACTGATAATTTTCTGGATATTTTTCAGTAAGAATGACAAAGGTTATCAAAGGAGAGTTCGAGAAAATTAAGGATGTTAAGGTCGAAGATGTTTCGCTCACTTGCGATACACCACTTGAATTTTTCAACATGAAGGCAATCGATTAAGCGGAATGGATGATGATTCATAGCATGAAGCTGATGATGATATGGGATATGATCCGTCTGATGTTGCATTTACTGGGTGGTTGGAATCGAAGTTTTTCAACTACAAGATAATGGATCATTATACTATGAAAGCATTATGGATTTACTGGATCAGAGGAGATGATGAAGTTGAGCTCACTGATGAAGAATCTTCTGATGATAAGGATGAAGTTGCTGAAGTATTTATGATCGACACTAATTTATTTAATTTTGAAACACCTATGTGCAAGGCATTCAAAGAATTTAACTATCTTTTACAAATCGATCGTTGAGGGATTCAAGACCTATGAAGATTACAAAGATGATTTGATCTATGAATGGAACAAGGACGTACCATGGGTATATGAGAAGCCATGAACTAACGCTGGAGTTTAGACTAAACCCACACCAGTTAAACATACTTGCAAGCCTTTCAACTATAAAACTGGATGTTCAGAATGGCCAACATGTAGTTGGATGGATGATGGATACTGTAATGGAGGAAACTTACCCGGAACTTACATCATTGGAAACCAATTACATTATCAGGATAACGAGTGGTACGAGGCTTTAGAAGATAGTGAACTTAAAGATGAGGCTTTAAGAAATAAAGCTATCATAGAAGGACTTATCAAAGAAGATGATGATGAGTCACGTTACGAACAGATGAGACGATGGAACATAAATGCAAACTACGATGATGCTTATGAGATAAATCATGAAAATAATGAGAAAGAAGAATTATGTGAAGTTCATGAGCTACCAATGTGCAATATAAGGAGATATATGATGATCAAATATTTGTTCAATAATGATGAAGAGCATGTTGCTGTAAAAAAAGACGAATACGATGATCCTACAATCATAAGAGAAGAGGCGTGCCGAGCTTACCAAGAAATCTTTTGGAAAATGGACGAAGGATGGATGGTGACTAGAGCCGAGTGAAGAGAAGCTGAAGACAAGTCTAACTTAAAGACTTTGCTGTAAACAAAAGTGCTTCCCGGGAGACAACCCGGATTACTATTTAATTTTGTTATCGAGTCTGTCTTCCCAGACATCAATACGGCGTATCCGCCCCATACCATACGGCGTATTGATTGTCTGGACATTATCAGTCTTTACTTTTTATGCACTTTAGAAAACATTATTGTCAGTTCTGGAATACGACGTATTTATTAATTTGATACGGCGTATCCACCAGACTGACCTGTATTTAGTTTGTTTAGTTTAGTTTAAATTAACCGTAGATGCCAAGATAGGAATGAATGTTTTTCCTATTTTACACAGGACCTCATGAATGGAATATCGACAAAGTTGGTGGAATGCATATTTTCTGGAATTCTGTGTGTGTTGTTCGTGCTAGGATTCAGACGCTTTTCCAGCACACAATCTTGCTCATAAACGCAACTTGGAGAATCTACCAAGCAAATATCAGGGGAGTTTCTCATTCTAATTCTTTTTAAATTCTTGTATTTAATGTTTTATCTATACAACAAGGGCGTTGTATAATTCAAGTGGGGGATGGAATTAGAATGTTTACTTGTCTTATTTTTCACACTAAAATGCTTAAATTATGCTTAAATTTAAAAAAAATTCAAGCATACTTTTGTGAAATTACATGTTACATAACCCGCACACAATAACCCTTGTTAGATATTGTGAGGATTTAGCCTTTCCGTTTCCAAATGTTTACCCAAATTCCACAAAATAAGAGTGTACCGGTGATGTTGTAGACTTTAGAACTTGGCTTGGTCTATCTATTCGAGACCACAATAATGAGTATTATGGATTTAATTGGAGTAACTTGTTTACATTGGTAAATTTTTAGGATTACACCCAAATCGCCTTTCCATATTGCTTATTAACTAACTACACCGGTTAGTTAACCTCCAGTTTAAACCATTTTCCACTCTCATCTTTAGAGTGATGATCCACTAGAACAACCCGTAGAGCCAATCCTTTAGGAATTACACCAATTATTTGTTTCGTTACACCCTTACACCTTAACCTACCATGTTAGATTAAGTTTAATTTACAGTTGCTAGTTGCTTAAAGTGTAAAGTTTGTATTTCTCGAGTCTTGTGTCATTTTCTATCTTTGGTGCGGTTGGAAATTTGCACATTGCAAATGAGAATGTATATTAGTAGTCAAAACTCATGTGATTTTACTACCGTCACAATTAATGGTGAATCCAAAGAACGAAGAACTATTGAAGGAATTATCTGGAATTATTATGATCGTGAAGATGGTGAAACTACTCCGAGTTTCGTATATAGTTAGACTGAAAAAAAATCGAAAAAATGAGAAAAAAATGCCAAAAAAAAGAAGGAAAATTTGAAGATAATCGTTTCGCAAAGTAAGAACCGAAGGAATTACACGAAGGATCGATTATTCGTTGATACGCAACAAAAATCAACGATGTAGAGTATTGTACAAAGTGGAAGATATCACCACTTACCTTGTAGAGTATGTAAAGTTTTGGGATGATTGGGAAGTTGACCGTTACGGGAACGCCAACTTTGGTTGTTGTTTTTTATCTATGATCAAGACGTTGTAAATAGTCGTGTCTAAATCATGGTGACGGTCGGAAAAAAAGTGTCTAACAACTTTGTTGATAGAAATATAATGCCTAAAACATTATTAATATCTTTCACATCTTTACATTTTGATAATCACAAAATATAAAAACGTTCAACGTAAAATTAAACGTAAACAAGTAATTAGGAGTAAATTCTCATTTCAACATTTACATCACTTAAAGGTATGAATAAATAAATGCTTAATGCATTTTATGATCAAAAGAAATTTTTATTCAACCTCAAACTTTTATAAAATATTGTAAACATTTTTATAAACATCACAAAACATTTTCTACATTTAAAAGAAATGTTTTATTCAAAATAAACATTTTGAATTTCAAATTTTTGAACCTAAAACGGCTAGAAAAAGTCCAGTAAACACCTCCCCTGAATAGGACAAAAAGGGGAGCGTCTGAAAATGGGCGGCCCCCTTAATTATAAGGGGGCCGACACCATATTTAAGGGGACCGGTCATAGACCCCGCTCATCCAGCTTGTCCTATAAATACTGGACTATTCCCCAATATTTTTTCACCTTTTGCACTCATTCTTTCTGTTCTAAAATAGCTCATACATATCTCTAAATCCTTTGATCATTTAATCATAAAGCTTTGTTTCCAAGTGATCCAAGCTTAATTCCTCAAGTGCAAAAGAATAATACTTCTATCATCAAGTAAAGAAGTATTACACCTTAGTATGCATAGCAATCTTGTTGCATTCATATTACATATTTGTAAATCAATTGTATATCTTGTAAGTTGTGTGTAGTAGCTAGATCTTGACGATCTTTGTAAGTATAGTTAGATCGTGGTGATCTTAACAAGTAGTGTTAGATAGTTGTAATATAAGTAGTGTGGTGAAGTGAAGTTTTGAAGTTGTGAAGAAGTTGTGAAGTTGTGAAGAAGGTGTGAAGTTGTGAAGTTGTGAAGAAGGTGTGAAGTTGTGAAGAAGTTGTGAAGTTGTGAAGAAGTTGTGAAGTTGTGAAGGAGTGAACAAGTCATGTTGTGATAGATTGGTTCTAGCTAAGATTAGAACTCGACATTTAGCTTTGTGTTGTAAATCCGTGTAAATAACGTTGTGTATGGTTTTCTCCGCCATAAGGGAGCTTGTTGACATAGTGAAGAAAACTCTCGAGTTTGGTGCTCGGGGAGTGGGAGAGTAGGGCGACAGTGCTTCGTTATATCCGAACCACTAGAAATCCTCGTCGTTGTGGTTTGATTGATTCTTACTCTTATCTCTTGTCTTACTTTGATCCCTTCATATACTTTATTGTTCATATTGTTGCAAGCATTGAATTCACAAAAAGTGATTTATGTTTTTACAACAACTAAACGTTAAATTAAAAAGCGGTTAAACGATTCAACCCCTTCTAAGTTTTCCACAATTGGTATCAAGAGCAGATAACAAGATTTTTAAAATAAAATTTTATTTTAAAGCTTGAAGCGATATATGGAATCGAAAATTATTTAGAAGGGCATCTATGCAAAGATCACCACTTTTTGAAAGTGATGGATTTTTTATTGGAAAAATAGATTCAAAAACTTATGTGGAAATCAAAAGATCTAAATTTTGGCATGTTATTACCGATGGTGAGTTTCTTCCTATTTCATGTTAATCCCGAAACTAAAAAGGAATGAAATCGTATCTTTTCTAAACAAAATGATGATCTTTAAAAAGAAACTTTGCTAGAAATAATGAAGCCAACATGGACAATATATAATGCTTTACCGTATAAAGAATATGAAGAATTTTTTATTATGTAAACCCACAAAGAATTTGGGATGGATACTTTGTTAATCACTCATCAAGGTAATAATAAGTCAAAGCTAACAAAATAGATCTTCTTGTTCAACAATATGAACAATTCATGATTCCGGAAGATGAATCATAGATAATGCCTTTGCTAAATTTAACACTATTATTACTAGTCTAAAAGCACTTGATGAAGGTTTTTCTAGCAAGAATTGTGTTAGGAAAATTTTCTTAGGCATGCATCTAAATGGCTGGGGCAAAAGTCACGGGACAATTGAAGAATTAAAGAATCTATAACAACTCTTTCACTTGACGAACTTATTGGAAATTTAAAAGTCTATGAAGAAGTATCAGAAAGGGACTCCCGAAACCAATCAAAAAGCAAAAGAGAACAAAGTAGATCTATTGCCTTAAAAGCTAGAAAGGAATCTAGTGATGATGATAGTTCAACCTCCGATAGTGAAGATGAAGAATGCGCCATGGCGTAAGAAAAACTTCAAGATATTCTGTAAAAGAAAGGATGATTCATAAGAAACCATATGAAGAAAGAAAAATAATCTCAAAGAATTGGTTGACAAAATCGGAAAAGCGAAAGAATATGCTTTTAAGTGCGGGATCCAATCGTTTCATCGGAGAATGTCCGAAACAAATTAAAAGTATTCTACAACCAAAAGGCGTTCGTTGTGAGGTTATGAGTGATAGCAACGATGATGAAGAGGAGAAAACAAAGGACGAAAAAATGTCTTATGGCTAAAGATTCAAATGAGGTACTTTCCGAAACCGAATACTTTAGTGATGACCAATCATTTACCTAAATGGGAAAATGACTTAGATAATGATATAGTAACTATGCAAATTAGACTAAAAAGTCATGGCTAAAAATAAACTCTAAAACAAGCTAAAATAGAATTAGAAAATGATGAAGTACTAGAACTAAAGTAAATTTATCTAGGTTAGAAAAAGGGAAGGAAGTAATTGATGGAATATAAATGTATGACAAGAATTAAGCTTGAAAATGAGAACCTTAGAAATGAAATATCTAGGATAAATCAATTTAATAATAGTAGTCACTCACTTAAGAAAATAATAAGTTCTCAAAAGACTTCCGGAGATAAATCCGGATTAGGTTTTAATTTTACCAAAGGATCACCTAGCGAAACCAAACAAGTAAAGCTTGTAAAAAGTCAAGATGATCAAGTCATAAGTAAAATTGAAGATCAATCCAAATTTAGATACTTATAAATAATACAAAAATTCCCATTGCAAGTGATGATGAGGTAAAACGTTTTTACAAACCTTCTTTAAAACCCGGAGTCGGATTTACTAAACCTACAATGAGGTCTAAAACACTTCCTCCGAGAAGAAAGGAAAATTCTCATCCTCGTTCCAAAACACCTCAACCTAGGAGAGACCAAGGTAGACCAAATTACTCTAACACTAGTCACAAAATATGGAATTATCCACATCAACCAAGCTTTTCTCAATGTGGAAGATGTTCACCGTGCATGTGTCCAAACCAAATGCAAAACATGTTCGAAAACAATAACTTCGGACCCATGAGACGATGGGGACCAAATGGCTAAATCATCTTATCTTCTGAGGTTAATCATCCACATACACTCTTTGTCTTCGGATTAAGAAATTCATGATAAGGTTCCCATGAGCCTTTATCGTCTACATTGTAAAGACATTAATGAAGATTATTCTAAAGACTAAGGTACGTTTTAGTTTTCATATTCGTAAAATATAGATTATAAGTAAATGTCTATGTGTTACTATGTTGATGTAGTATAATTAGTTCTTAGAAAATAGTGTAGTCTCTAGAAATACCATTTGTTGGTTTTCTAGCTTTGAAGAGATTAGTTCATTATGAACTATTCTTTCGCGTATATTTTAGTCATACAAAATGGAAATATTCTATGACCACGTAGCAAAATCACATAGATGAAGAAGAGCAAGCTAGTGGTTAATAATTAACATAGAAGTAGGATTAGTCGCGCGAAGATCATTGACACGCTATGGATGAAACAAACTCCCTTCGACCCTAACGATCGTCTTGGATCCATGTCAACCATCATCTACGTCCATCAAAATCAACTTGTGGATTTTTCTCAACTACGTCTTGCTATTTCATTTTTTTCACTATCCATTCTTGTCTCGTCTCAAATCAAATCAATTAATTTTCCTTTCAAGGAAATTAATTCCTCCTCCTTGCAAGAAAACTCATCCCTTAATCAGGGAAATTAATTCCTCCTCAAAAACAAAATTCTCAGAGGGCGGCCCCCTTAAAATTAAGGGGACCGACCGTGTAAATTGGGCGGCCCCCTTAATTATTTAAGGGGACCGGCCACTAGAAAAACAAACAACCCTTTTTCAGTCGAAAATACATAGGCAATCACAATTTTTTTTCTTCTTTCCTCTTCCACCTGCTGTGAACGAACCATTTTCACCAAAACCTTTAAAAAATCAAACTTCAAATCATACAATTAACCAAAATTCGCAAGGGGTAATCACTAACTAATCGATCAACAACATCTATTGTAAGTTTTTCATCTTTCTTTTCATTTGATTTCATCCAATTTTGCTTTCAATCAAAATTGGGTGTTCTTCATCATTTTCATACTTTTTATTTTAGCTTAGGATTTTCATAACTATAATGATGCTCGTAGTCATAGGAACACTACATTCTTGATAGGATTGAATCAAAACACTAATTGAGTCACAAATTTTTTTTTGGTTCAAAATTTTCATAAATATACATACATATTTTTCTAATCTTAAAACAAAGTTTATATATTGTTGATTCATGCTAAAAATATGGTAAAACAACATTACTTTGTCCATCAAAACATACATTCCTAAATGTATACTTTTTGACTCGATAGAAAAATGTGTTATCAAAATAAAGTGGTGTTTGGTTAGTTTCTTAAGATCAACTTTTAGAGTCGAAATGACCATCACCATAGTTTTGTCACCTGTGTAAACACTTAACTAGCTTGTATAAGTCATCGAGATATATAATTTATATATGTGTTGATATATTTTGCGATTAGTATGAAATAAAGGGGCGTTTGGTACATCTTTTTAAAACATGATTTTTGAATAAAAACAAACACCACTTAACTTTTATCAAGTTAAAAATAATAAACTTATACTTGTCAACATGATATATACTTGACATATAGTTTTTGACAAGCTTAAACAAATTTCATATTAATAAGGGAGTGTTTGGTTCACGGTCTTGATGTTGAAATACATAACTAATATATATTTTTCGACATCCGAGATTAAGTCAAAAATAAATTAAGGAACATATGGATCACTTCTTAGGAGTTATTTTTAGTGTCGAAGTAATCCTTGTCCCACATTTGTCATTTTTCAAAAACTTAATTCCATTTTCCTTATTATATTGTTGTATAACATTTTATGTTGTTGATAAATTGTTTAGGTGACAAAATGCCAAGAGCCACTACCACCGATATATCCCTTACTAAATCCTACATCCCAAAAGTATCCAAAATCCTCGGCATCTCTCCTACCATTGCCAAATTCTACAAATCCATTGAAAATCGCAACATTCACGAAGGTCGTGTTGTTGATCAAGCCTATTACAAATCCAACAACATCGAGCGTCTCTTCACAAACATTCGCTTCGATTGTCTCTTTAAAATCAACGAACCGATTGTTCCGAGATTTATTCTAGACTTCTATAGTCAAGTCACGGTTCAAACCGATGAATATGGCTATCTTGTCATCTCTTTTATGATTCAACATGAATTCATAACTCTCACTCTTGCTCAATTCGGTCAAATCCTCAAAATTCCTTACAACGGTCAAGCCGTTTTCACCAACGAGTGGGACCTTGCATCTCTTGAGTATTCTCAAGAAACCGAGGGACCATACTCCACCGACCTTCCTACTCCCGACGATATTCGTCGACTTCTTGAATTGGAACGTGTCATGGTAGACCGTACCATTAAGAGTCAAACCGTCACTCTTACTCCAAATCAAATCCTCACTAAAGAACTAAGCCCCGACATGAAGCAATGGGAAGAACTCATTCGAGAGAATGTGTTCGGACTAGGAGGACATCGGGACCATCTCCCCGCTTGTCTTGCTCACATGTTGTATTGTGTTGTTGCCGAAGAACAATACAATCTTGCTTACTTCTTTGTCAAAAGAATCGAATGTGCTAGAGCAAAAAGAAAAATATTTTTTTGATAATTTTTCTATTTTTTATGAATTAATTAATATTTTAAAGAAAATAAATTATAAAAAATACTAAACTAATTTTTAAAATTCTGAAAAAATTATGGAAAATGCTTGACCCTAAAATTAACCTAAGAAAAATGAGAAACCCGAAATTGAGCTTATAAATAAGCTCAGAAAAGCTTAAACGAGCTTATAAGCTAATGGACCAAAAAGGATACTTATATTAAATGTTGCAACTCAAGTCTTGAAAAAGACCCAAGGGCAAACGGTAGGATGTGTGTGTTGTGAACGGGAGGTGAGGGGTTCGAGTCCCACTCACACTCGTTTTATAATTGCTACAGTAACTTTTTTTTTCAAAATTTTTTTATACACGCTTGTTCATTACCTTAAGCTTAACATTTTTCATAACTATAACTAATTGTGAAAATGAGCAAATAAACCAGAAAAAGCACTCAAACTTAAGACAGAATGCTTAAATGGCTTATGGCTTTTAATGGCTTTTTCTTTTTAATTTTTAGCAAAAATAAGCAAAAGAAATAGAACAATAAGCAAACTAGGGGAAGACAAAAGGAAACTAAAAACGAACAGTACTAAATTTCAACTAATAAAAGACTACAAATAAGCCAGATAGAGGCTAAAACACCAAAAAGTATGCCTTAAAACTTAGTAAGAGCTTAACATGTAACCGCACGCGGCTGGGCGTGTGTGTGTGTGACCACTCTCTTAAGCAAGTAAATGAGGAAATAAGCAAAGACACAGACACAAGGGTTACACTTAATAAGTAACTAAGAACTAAAATCAATAACTAAAAAGCACTTAATAAGCTAGAAAAAGAAAATAAGCTTTTCCTACACTTAGCTAAAAAACAGAAAAATAAGCCTACTTAAGGCTTAGAAATAAGTAACCTAGAGGGCTTCCTAAGGTTTGAAACTAAAGGATGTTATAAAAGAGCTTATTGGCTTTCTATGAAAGCCAATATCTTGAGCAGACACCAATTATCAGGCAGAAACAAAGCAAATTTGAAAATCATATCCTTGCCCAGGGCAGTTTGTCAGGGAATAGTTGTTAAAAAGAGGAGCTCAAAAATAAGTATCCCAAATAAGATTCAAGAAACCAAAAAGCAGCTTAAACAAGATGAGAAATGTAACTTGTGGTGAGCTTATGTCAAATATTAAGAGCTTTTAGAACCATTAGTTACTATCTGATAATATGGTCTGGAAATTATGCATTTTTGTCTTTTTGAAAAACAATAATATACTATGTTGACAAGATTGAAGAAAAAATACAAGAAAAATCCTATGGACCTTAACTAGTTGATTCTTTACACACTCAAATGACACATTTAATTAACCTTACTTTTGGGTTTTCAAAGGCTCTTAAAACAAATAAGCTTATCGGAATTTCTTAAAATTCAACAGGATTTGAGGAGACAATGAGTAAACTTTGAAAAAACTTTTTGGACTTAAAAAAACTTTGGAAAACTGACTCTATTGGTCTCATTATAGTTAGCCAAAGTTGGCCAAATGGCCACAACCATTAGAAAAATTTTGACCCATTTTGCCGCTTGTACCAAACACTCCTTTTGATTTACAAATTTTGTTGACACTTATTAAAGACAGAATTATGCTCATAGTTTTAAAGACAAATATTTAGAATAACAATATTTTAAGGTAAAAAGTAATAAAGCAAAAGGAAAAATAAGCACTAAATTAAAGCAGATATGCAAAAGCAAAAATAAATGCATTATAGGACATCAGTTTCTACTTCAAGACTTAATACAATGGAATAATCATCATTACAAACATAATAAGAATAAATAAGCAATTTTAAGCTAAGAATAAGCTAAGGATAAGCAGTGCTACGGTTACTAAGACGCTTTATGAATTTTAAAAGAATGACTTACAACTCCCTTGCCTTCAACAGGGTTAAATAAACAATTTACAAGCTCCTAGCTTCGAGATTTAAACAAGCTTAATGGTAGGGTCTATAGGTCCTTCCAATTTTGACCTATCATCCATTTGCTAAGGTTTTTTTTTTTTGGGTGAGCTTTTTATGAAATTTTTTTTTAAGTTTTCCTTAAACAGATTGTTTTACTTAAGTTTTTTAGAGTAAAAGCAGAATATTAAGATGGTAAATAAGAGCTTAAATGAACTTGCTTATATGAGCTTTTAAAAGAAACTTTAAGATAACTTAAGAACTTGGAACAAAAATTAAAACATAAAGCTGAATTTTCATTGATCTTAAAAATTAAAAGTACATAAAGTTAACTTAAGTTAAAAAACTAAAACTGAATTCTAAAAAAAACACACTTTGCCTCAAGGGCTTACAAGGACTATTTATAGAGAAAAACGAGCTAGCTTTTTTTTGGTCTCTTCTTCCTGTGTGCTTGTTTGCTGAGTAAAATGAGTCTTGTGTGTTTGTTGTGTGTGTAGAAACACAAACCCAATCTGAGCCATTCATTAATCTTGTTGTCCACTCAGGACGATCTAAACCCTTGAAAATTCTTGTCCAATGGTAGCATAAGGAATTGCCAAGGTGGACGAGTGCCCATGTGGAGGTGGGGTTTGCTGGTGGTGATGGTTTTGGATGGATATGAACATTATTCGAGGAGGGGGGAGGTGACAGCGGTGGGGTTGTGATGTTGGCGGGAATTGGGGTTGAGAGATGTACAGTAGTTTAAACAGGGTGTGGGTTTGTGGTGTTTCCAAAAATGGTCCCTCAACCCTTATATCTTTGTTACAAATTCAGTCCTTGTGGGTTTAACAAGTTTGGGAAATGGCATCTTTGGCCCTTAAAGGTTATATGTGTTATTTCAAATGAAGTCCTTGCCCGTTAAGTCTCATGGACTTGGGCTTTGTTATATCAATTGGGCTCGTTTGGTTTTGTTGGAAATAAAAGGAATGGGCTTTTATTTGTTATAAAGGTAAGTGGGCTGACCCGGGCCCACTAGGTGGGTACGGGTGGGCCCACTTTTTGGCGATTACGTTTTCGGGTTCGGTTTTTTATGCCTAATCCACTGCCACTCCTCGGGGTTGACTTTTTGACTTGACTTTGACTTTTTGGTCTTTGGCTTCGATTTGACTTTGTCTTTTCCACGCTTTTCCATTCCGTGCTTGGTTTTGTCCGTTTTTGCTTGATTTTTCGTCCTTTTCTCGGATATCCGTTTCCTGCACAAAATAAGTGAAAACATACAAATACAATGTATTTTTGGTACGTTTTTGGTCATTTGAGTCCGGTTTTAATGGTGAAAGGAATGTGTAATTAAACGCATACCAAAATCCCCCATACTAAGACATTGTCGTGTCCTCACGCAATGCTATGAAGTAAGCACTTAGAAAACTAAGAATCTCGATCCCCCTTGACTAATAACCTCGAAAAGTAGCTAAGTGTTCATCAAGGGAGTTAAAGACTCATAAGTTTTGAAAATCCCCGTCTTTACCATTTTTATATATACACTTATTCCTACACATCTTTTTGTATTTTTCATTTTTCCCATTCTTTTGTAGTTTTCATATTGTTTGACTTTCGTTATTTTATAACTTTTAGGGATCATAGAACAAGATGCATTTCGATCCGAGAATGCCCCAAAAAGGATAAATTCATCGTTCCCGACTTTTCATTTATTCCAAACCAAGCTTAAAATGAAATCACCGTTAATTATGAGTTAAGATGCTAACACTACTCATATTTGCAACTTGTAAACTTTTCACTCCCGATAATTATTATATCTTATGTGTATGTGCTATTTTTGCAACATTCTATGTTTCACGTTCCACCCGAGAATAATGAGTTTTGAAGGCGAGATCATCCCATGTAGCGACTTTCGTCTCGGCACATCCCAACCTTGCGGTTAAGTGACCAGGCTTTTGACACCCCACAGAGACTAGTATCGGGACTCACGGACCTTAGATTTCAAAAACTCTCAGGTTTTCCGTATATACATAGCTTATAAAATAGAATAGCCAAAGTTCAAAAGCATATTTGAATTAAAAAAAAGATCTAAATAAGTGTGAATTATAATTGATAAATACGTTAAACATTGGGAACTGGAAAATCTTCCGACGAACATCAGGTTGTGAGCCGGCAAGATGCAACAAACTTTTATCAGTCTCGGATTTTTATTCTTACTATGGGCTTTCTTTTAGAAGACTGTAACATTGGTTGTGAGCCGGCAAGATACAACAAACTTTTATCAGCCCACAGCTTTTATTTTATTTTATTTTATTTTATTTTTTTATATATATAGAGAAGACTTCTTTTTTAGAAATTCAAGTATAAGTTTGAACTAAGACTAAATTTTTTGCTATATACTACATAAAAATTGTTGATTTAAGTTTAATCTCTAAAAATAGCACGTATA
>BQNB010034884.1:0-51276 GCA_026074375.1 Tanacetum coccineum
ATGTGTATAGATCAATGGACGCACGTCTTGATGAAAGAAGCAGGTTATGGTGATGTTTTGGAGTCGCTTATGAGAAGCAACAGTATCAATTGAAGCTTGGTTGTTAGCAGACATGAACAAAGTCGATTCCTGGTTTATTGGAAATCAACGTCAACAGCAGGAACTATATTATTTAATTGCAGCAGGGGACAAAGCAGGTTTTGACATGATTCAAGACTTAGTGACAGGTCAGTGACGATTCTATGACAATTTAAGTGTCGCTAAAAGACAATGAGAGGAAGGAGAAATTGATTTGGTGACAGTTTTGTAACAGCTTTGTGACGGAACAATAACAAAGTTGTAATAGTTTTGGGACAGAAAATATGTCGCTAAGTGCTTTGGTTTGTTAATACCGCTTGTTGAAGCAGTTTGTACCGTTAGTGCTATCCGACATAGCTAGTTTGTACCGCTAGCTTTATCAGATATCGGGTGACTCACGATTTTAGATTTCTGACAGAACTGGAATTTCAGTTTATTCTTATTGATTTATGGCTCTGTTTGAAGATTATTTGAAGATGTGATTACGAAGACAATTGAATATTGCTTATTTGATGTTGTAGTTGAGTTTTTTAGGTGCGTGTCTTATCATATCTTGAAAGGTTTCAATCCCCTTTTATAGATAACTTGTTCGTGCTTACAATGATGTGACGAAGACTTGTCAAAAATCTAGCAAAGGTGTGTGATTTTTCTTATAGTGCTCAATGCTCACATTTGCTATCACTTTGGTCTGGTGTCTCATAGAAGATGAGGATTTTGTCAAGAGGTTGCGATCTACTTATATTTCATAGATTTATTTATAAGTTCGACGTCACGTGGATAGTGCAAGACATAAGACACAAGTTTGGTAAATTCTACTTCTTCATCAAATTTGTTATACTCAATTTTCTTCATCAATGATCATTACATGGAGCCTACAGAGTTCGAGATTCAAGAGATGGTAAACATATGGGTTTCAGGGGAAGCTTATTGATTAAATGTTTAACCATCTACATGCACCACTTGAGGGGAAGTGTTTCGTTACTACTGCTAGTCATTTATTACTACTGCCAGTTTAAATTTCTACTACTTGAGTTCATTATTTGTATTGAGCTTTATGGAGGGTAATTTGAGTATTGGAAGGCTGGATTGGTAGTGTGGTATATGATTTGTAGCTGTTATGATCCAAGTTGCATATCTACAGAAGACCCCTATTAGATGATTACAAAAAGGGGAAGAAGATTACAGGTTTATTGATTTGCAGCTTATTTATGTGTGGTGACATGTTCAAGGAGATCTTAAATCAAGGGGAAGCATTGAAGATTTTGTTTCATTCAGGGAGATGATTACATCTCAACTTCAGGGGAAGCTTTGGCTTTATGATGAAGTTCGTACGCGACTTTGTTTGTTTTGTCATCATCAAATAGGGAAAGATTGTTGGGATTCTAGATTTGATGAGACAAAATGAATAAAAGAATGAAACAAAAGGATCAAAGTCGTTATTATGAAACTCTACAAGCTGGTGGAGAAATATGAAGATTTGGTCAAATATTCTACAGGATAATGATTAGGAAACATATTAATGTGGTTTAATGTAATTTAAATAGTTTCCTTATCTATTGATTTACTTCCTTTGTAAGTCATGATCTCTCCCTATATAAAGAGATCATCGACATAGGTTTTAATAATCCATCCATGGATACATAGAACTCTCCCAATGAGAGTCTAAATAGTTACATAGTATAGTCGACTGATGAGAGTCGAATAGTACACCATAATTAGTTGGTGTAGCCCCAAATTATAGTTGGGGTAATAGGGAAAACATTCAATAAAAAGCCTTGTTCATAGCTTTGATTGTGTTCTTGTAATTCTGCTGTGCATATTCAATCATTGTTATTATTATCCTAGATGGGTTAAACGATCTTATCATTTAGTTTAGTAAAAAAGCCTAAAAAACCTTTAAGTCATATATGTGACTTTTAAGCTCAAATTCTGGCTTATTCATTAAGTTTCATAAACAGTTACTATTGTAAAATTTTCTTATTTTCAGCTGTTTGATAAGTTTGTTTTAAAAGTTTTTCAAAAAAAAGGGGAACAAGGGAAATCTTGGGTGAGCAAGGCTCGAACCCAAGACCTCAACCTCGTTCAACCCTTTTAAACACACACCAAACCAACTGCGCCCTTGGGACTTTTACATCCAAGTTTTCTTTCAAATTGTATTTAATACCTTTTTGGCTTTCGTTTATAATAAGCACTTCGAGTGCTGTTTGGATTTTTCTAGCTTATTCGTTTAAGCATTTTTCTTGCTGGTAATTTTCCTGTGTTCTTTAATTGATAAGAAACTTTTGGTAATATTCTAGGATTTTATTTGAAACTTTAAGTATTTTTCTTGCATTTTATTAGATTAAAAACTTTAAAAATTCATAAAAAATAGAAAAATAATCAAAAAATTAAATTTCTTTTTCTGAATTTTTTTTATTATTAAGTAGGTTTAGAAATTAAATTTGCATTCGTAGGTCTTAAATTTGATATACTTGCTCATTTAGTTGTATTTTTACATTTCCCGTTAATATTTTTGTGTTCAATAGCTTAATTCCTTAGTTGTTTTCTTTCCTTTACATGTTTTATGTGTTTTCATTTGTAAAAATAGAAAACCAATTCAAAAACTTTGAAACCATTCAAATCATTGTCCAAATAAAAACGAGGTTTCAATTCATAATTATTGGGGTATAAACGACTCGGTGAACACTTACCGGTTAAACGTACGATATTTTGTGTATAGTTTGCTTTTAATCTTTGTCCTCAAGGATTATTAGTGAATTTCTTATACTTTGATATTATACGTATATAATTTGAAACCGTATCACCAGACTTGATTTCGTAGTATAGTCGACTCCCTAATGTACCTTACTGCCAGCAGACCTGACCTTGTATTCGCAATATGCATGTGTGCTAGGTATTAGGCATCGCCTACCAAAAAGCACCTTGAAGCACTTAAACGGGTCTTTTGGTATCTCAGAGGAACCATTAATTGGGGACTTTGGTATTCGAAAGACACCGTTATCGGCCACTATCGGCTATGCAGTATGCTGACATGCAGGTTGTAAGACACATCGCAAGAGAAGTATGTCTGGAAGTATAGTGCTCTAGTTCCTTGGAGATAAAATTGTATAGCTGGTCATCAAGTAACAGTAAGAAGCTTTGTGATCCTCAAACAGCGAGGCCTGAATATGTTGCCTCATGTCGGGCATGCTGTGCTTATGGTAATTTGGATGAGGTTCAGCTTACTGGCTATGGTTTTGCATTCTAATAAGATTCCATGTATATTTGTCTAACGTAAGTGCCATCGCTCTTGTTGTAACTAATGTCCAGCACTCTAGGTCTAAGCACATTGACTTTCGGACACTATTTTCATGCGTGAGCAGGGGTTGAGAAGGGTGTGGTTGAATTGTACTTCGTGACGACGGATTATCAGCTTGCAAACATATTCACCAAAGCATTACCAAGAGAGCGGTTCGAATTTATACTCCCGCATCTTGGTACAGGTTGAGAAGGGTGTGGTTGAATTGTACTTCGTGATGACGGATTATCAGCTTGCGGATATATTCACCAAGGCATTACCAAGAGAGCGGTTCGAATTTCTACTCCTGTGTCTTGGTATGAAGAGTATGACTCCAAAAACCTTTAAACGTCTTCATCAAGGAGAAAAGGAGTAAAGGATGGTCTTCCTATATCCTATGTATATTTGTATATAATTAAACACAAAAACAAAATACAAAAATATAAAACCTACAAAAACCATATAACTTAGAAAAATAGGAAATACCAAAAATATTTTTCAAGACATGGCTTCTGTAAATCAATAACATTTAGGACCTAGAAATGTCATTCAATAATGACACGGGTCTTTAAATGAAGTTCGAGCGGAAGTTCAAACTGTTTTAAAACATGTCTTAATGGCTTGCAGTTATTTCAGACTGCAACCCGCTTTTTAATTTGAGGAATGCATGTCGCCAAAAAGACAGCTATTCCTAAAAACGGGTAATTAACTTTTCCCGGGCACGGATTACTTAATATCCGTGCATCTAAGGATTAATGTACGTTTAAGTGCGTTTTTCCTCTTTTGGAAGAGAAGTCTTTCTTTTATAACCAAATAATTTTCTTCTTAATTAATTCCTCAAAAATTATTTGTGTTAATCACGGTGGTAAAGTGTTGTTGGAAATTCATCAATTCAGGTTTTTCAAAATAAACTTTTCAACTCAAACAATGACTATAACTCTTTCAATATAAAATGGGTCATTGTTTAAGGGGGGAGTGATTTCAAGTTTATTGCATCAAACAGGTTTCTAGATCACATCATACAATTAATGGAAAAGGTTTTGTTCTAATACGGGGTTACTATTTGAGGGGGAGTTAATTATTTTTAACTCAAAGGGCCAAAATTATCCTTAGTTAAAGAGTTTAGGGACTTATGTGCAATATGCTAATTGTTTTCTAGCTCTATTAAACTACAAGGACTGAATCTGCCAATCTTCAAACCTGTTTACCCTAGAAAACCTTAAAACCGAAAATTAAATGTGTTAGAAACCTAAAGGAGCAAATTTTCCATTTCCGAAACCCTTGTTATAAAAGGGTGGCGGTTTGACATTTTGGTCAAACCTTCATATCTCAGTCAAATATAAAAACATACACACACCTACACGCAAACCGCCACCTAGATGCCACCCATTATTCTTGACTTCCTGTGAATCATGTGCTAAGGTAACTCTAAAACTTTGTTCTATACCTTTAGATGATACCGTAGGTGAAAGGAATTAACTCAAAACACATGTAAATGGCTTCAATCATTAGATTCGACCTCGTTTATATTCGAATCTTTAAATGTTATGGATATGTGTTTATTGGTGATTGGGATGGGTGCGCATAGGAGTAGAGAACACTCAATCATTACTAGATTAGGATAAATCAATCACATTTTGATGCCATGATCTAGTTTAAGTTCGTTTTTCAATCGAAATTCCCTAGAGTGTTTGGAAGTGTGTTTTTAGTGCTGGGATAAGTTATTTAGGATTAGATAATGTTAGTTTGATGTCCAATTTTGATCCCAAATCTATTGATGGTCCAATATTATGATTTTCGAGTGTATGTTGACTTTTAATAATCAATTGTTGTTGTTTGTTGCTGTTAAGTGTGTATGTGTTCATGGAATCAATTAGGAACGTATTGGAACCCACATATGCATCTCCCGTAGTGTTCAAAATGGTATACAGATGTGCTTGTTTGCTAGTTCTTGATAGAGGTTTAATATGTAGCTGTTTGTCTATTGGTATTCTATTCTAGCTAGTAGTTTGATAAGTTTTGCTTGATAGCGGTTTGACCTGTTTTTCTAAATAGCGGTTTGGTTGTAATTTTCCTGATAGCGGTTTGGTCTGTTTTGCTTGATAGCGGTTTGTTATGTTTTGCCTGATAGCGATTTGATATAATTAAAATATGTTAAGTTGTGCAGGCAAACCGCTACGAGGTAGCGGTTTGATGAAGATTATTTTTATTAGTAAAATAATCCAAACCGCTATTTTGAATTTTTCATAACTAGTAGCGGTTTGATATATTTGTTAAAATAATAATAGCGGTTTGGTCATAGTTGTTTGATTAAAATGAATATAATATTCGTAGTTGTTTGGTCATAGCGGTTTGATTAAAATGAATATAATAATCGTAGTTGTTTGGTCATAGCGGTTTGATTAGAATGAATATAAAATCCATAGCTGTTTGGTCATGGCGGTTTAATCATTCCGCTTCATAGCGGTTTGATCATTTCCCATCATAGCGGTTTGATTAACTTTCCTCACAGCGGTTTGGTGTCAAGTGGGTAGCGGTTTAGGCCAGAATCTTAAAGTTTTGGCCCATTAGTCCCAATACCCTCTCAAGGCCCAATCCAAAGGCACAATTACCTCGTTAACACCCATCCGGGACTTGTTAACTTATATGTGTTCATCGGATATCCTTGACCAACGTCGACTTAATCTCACCACAATCAATCGAAGCATGTCAATGTTCTCATCTAACATCAAAATATATGTCATGTCTGTCTGTCTTTGTTGATATCCTTGTGTAGACAAAATGGCTGATGAGAATCTTCCCGCTCCTGCTCCTACAAGATCTGATGATCAGATACTTCCATTTGCAGCATGGGCGCCTATTAGAAAGAGCACCTATGTTTTGGATCTTTAAAAGAAGCAAAAGAATCCAATCTTTCAGATCTCTATGGATATCCTACAAAACACAAACTTCTTTAGGGCTTTCACTGCCTCAGCCTCGGTTCCAGCTATCTACATTCAACAATTATAGAACACGCTTACATATGAGGCAAAGACTAGAGCTTACAGTTTTTAGCTGGATGAAACCCAATTCGTATTGGATGCTAATCTTCTGAGGGAGGTGTTAGAGATAACACCCATTGATCAAGCTCACCAGTTTGTGTCACCTCCGTCGGGTAATGCGATTATGGACTTTGTGAATGAGCTGGGGTATACAGAGGTAATTCACTTTGTGTAAAGAATGGCGGTGAATAACCTGTATCAGCCTTGGAGAGCAATTTTGTCTATGATCAACCAATGTCTCACAGGCAAGACTTCTGGGCATAATAGGTCCAGATATCTAGTTCTTCAGATGCTTTGGGGAATTATTACAAGTACTAATGTTGAGTATGCTGAACTTATGTGGGAAGAATTTGTACAAGCTATCCAGACTTTTCTTACTGATAAGGCCAATCTAGGCAGTCCCACTAAGAAGGGCAGGAAAGACAAGCCTCACGTTATTCCTTATTGTCGATTCACAAAGCTTATAATCTGTCATTTGGGAAGAATTCACAATATTCACCAAAGATCAGCATCTCCGTTTCATCTTGCTGAAGAAGACCTCAGACTTAGTAATCTTAAATTCGTTTCCAAAGGCGAAGTCGATGAAGTCTTCGGAATGCCAATTCCTAATGAGCTGATCTCAAACAATATCAGGAATGCACCTTACTACAATGCGTACATGGAAATGGTCGTAAAGAATAATCAGAAAGTTGCAGCCGAAAATGAAGGAAAGAAGAAAACCGCAAGTGCTAAGCAACCCAAGTCAATGCCTGCTACAGAGAAGTCAAGCAAACTAGCACCTGCATCAAAACCTAAGGTAACCAAGGAAAAACCATCTAAGCCCTCTTCTGCTAAGCCACCCAAGCCGAAGCCTGTTAAAGAAAAGTCAACCAAGGCCACTCCCCTACAAAAAGCTGGCAAGGGCCAAGTTGCAAAAGTTCGTAACCTGAAGAGTTCTTTCCAGCTGGTTGATGAACCTGATGAAGAGCCAGCTCAACCTGAACCTGAGCCTGAAACCGAATATAAAGGTGAAAGTGAAGAATATGATGTCGAACGAGCTATTCAGGTGAGTCTGGAATCATTTCAGGCACAGGGTCAAGCATATGTTGGCGGTGTGGCTATTCATGAACCTGTAGCAGAGGCCACCCGACCACTCCCTGTAGTTAAAGGTAAGGGAAAAACAATCGCAACTGATGAACAAGCCGCACAATCACTGTTAGCCCTGCACACGCCAAAAAGGAGAAGTATTACGGACCAGTTCATATTCCAGAGGCGGACTCCAGCTACTGAAGAGGCATCAACTGGACCCTCTACACAACCACAGGATGACACATCGGCAAATATAGTTCATGATACCCCGTCTATAGCGGATGCTGAAACAGGTGCTGTTACAGACAGGACAAACAGTGGAGGTGATATTGAGATACTGCAGTTTGGTGATGAATAAGGTAATGACGTGACTGAGGTGGTAAATCTAGAAGACAAGACAGTTGAGATTGACGAAGGCCAGGCTAGATCAGACCCTGGTAAAACACCCGAGTCTCGACCCCCACCTGATGATAACAAGATGGACGAAGACCAGGCTGGACCAGACCCTGGAAAAGCCATATGGCTCTTGCTGGACCAAAAGCCCATGCACGATGAGTTTATGGCTAGAGGTTTATAGCGGATACGATTGAGAACTAATTTATATGAGTTTAATAGCTGAATGTGTTTACACCAATTAGTACATTGTAAAGCCTCTGAAATTTTCCAGATTTAGCTAATTGACACATGTCATCTTTAGAGGATCCTCCACCAAGCTCACGGAGGGATCTCCTTGAAGGGAGATGGGGAAGGAGATGGGGGGGAAAGACTCTCTTGGGACTCTCTTCATTCATAATATAAAGAATCTCTAGAGGATTGCATGTATAACCTTTTGGGGATCAAGTTTCTTTAATGATTAAATCCACATTAAGTGATGAACCGGGGGGAAAGAAGGGAAAAAAGGTGGGGGGAGGAAAAAAAGGAAAACTCAATGTTGGAAGCAGAAGTGCCAGAAGTAGAGGAGAATGACAAATCCACTGAAGATGAACCGGGAAAACTCAATGTGGAAGCAGAAGTGGTCATGGTCACTGTTCTAATTTATCAAGCATCTTCCTCAGTTCCACCACTGTCCACACCCGTTATTGATCTCTTACCTCCTAAACCTGCATCATCTACCACTCAAGCACAATCTTTACAGCTACAACAACAACCCGTCCACTTCCACCTCCTCCTCCACAACAACAAAGCCTAACAGATTCTGAGCTAGCTGCGCGTGTCACAACACTTGAACAGAAATTCGCTGCATTTGAGCAAAAGAGCAAAACTCTTGATAACACGAATTAGAATCTCGAATCTAGGGTTTTCACCTTGGAGCTTAGGGATCTGCCTCATAAGATTGATGAAACTGTTCGTGAAACTGTCAAAGAGGCTGTCTAAGTAGCTCTACAGGCTCCCCTTAAAGATCGCTTCAGAGACTTGCCCAAAGCTGATATGAAGGAAATGCTTCACCAAAGGATGTTTGAGACTGGTTCATACAAATTACTTCCTGAACATGTCGCTCTTTATGAAGCTCTTGAGGCATTTATGAAACGAGCACAGATGGACGAATTCTTTGCTGAACGAGGTAAGTCCCGCAAGAGACGACGTGATGATCAAGACCCTCCTCCTCCTCCACCAGATTTAGATCTTTGCAAAAAGAAAAGACATGACTCTAGTGCTTCAGGCTCATTACAGCCTCTAGCTCCTCAGTCATCTACCTGGAAAATGACTGACACTAGAGAAGCTCCTTCAAGCTCCTCCAAGCAACTGTCCGGTCCTCATGCTGAGCAACTAGTCGAAGACATACTAATTCCAAATACTGCCAATATATCTGATTCAGAGGACACTGATTCTGCCCATCTTCTAAAGATCAAGCAGAGTCCAGAATGGTTAAAGCGTATTCTAGAGGAAGACAGACCTAAAACTCCAAAACTTGACTGGTCTGTTCCTCCAAATGACTTGCCTAAACCAGAGAACAACCAGGAAAATGCACTCGCCAATTCCTACAAAGATCTAGAAGAAAACAAGTTAGTTCAGAAGACTAGTGATATAGGATCATTCATCACATGGTTTTGCAAAAGGATTGGGAAGAAGAAGCTCAGTAAGTCTGATTTAGAAGGCCCAACTTACAAGGTAGCCAAAGCCTTTCACGAGAACAACATCTCCCTGCAATTCCAGATGGAAAAGTATCACCGAATGCTTACAGATCAAGTAAATTTAGTTAACCCTGAAGGCCATCGGTTGGTGCCTGATGTGAGGAAACCATTACCCCAGGGAGGACCACCAGGTCAGGTAACCATTCAGTCACAATTCTTATTCAATAAGGATCTGGAGTATCTCGTGTTAGGTGACAAAGGCAGAAGATCAGCTTTATCCATATCCAACTGAAAGTAGCTCAATATCTAGACTTTAGACTTGAAGAACTAGTTTCGTCCCTCTGGATTGAGAGTGAACGTGAGTATGATATTGGTGCTGCTTATGGTATTTCTCACTGGTGGTTCAAGCACAGAGAATTCTACATCACAAGACACAGTGCTCCTTCTGATCGCAGCACAGTCAGATCACACATCCGGATTTTTAGTGTAGTCAGTCTCAAGACTTATGAAAGATTCGGGTATGCCTTCTTAAAAGAGATTGTTCTTCGCAGAGCTGACTACAAGGAATACAAGATCTCGGAGGCTGACTTCAAAAATCTGCATCTGAATGATTTTGAAGATCTGTACCTGCTTCATCTTCAAGGTCAGCTCAATCATTTATCTGGTGAAGACAAAGTTCATCTCTTCAATGCAGTTAACCTGTGGATAAGGAACATCGTCATCAAAAAAATGTGTGGAAGATCTGCAGCTCGATATTGAAAGTTATCAGATAAAACTCAATCTCACTCAACCAGATTGGGATGCATCTGACTTTCTGTTCAAGGAAGACTATACCATAGTCAGCAAGCCAAGAGCAGTAATCTACAAAGACAAAAATGATCAGAAGAAGATGATGCGAGAGACTAAGGTGCACAAGTTCAGTGATGACACCGTGAATAAGGGCATGGAAACACGAATTTGGTTTGAGGATGATAGAAGGAGGAGTAAGGATTTTATGGAGGTGGTCGAGAGAAGACTCAAGATTCGGAGAATATTCAAGAGTCTCGAAAGCTTTGTTGGTGGAAGACTAAGAGATGTTGACTACAGACTTATTCAGAGAACTGAATGATTTCATCATTCTAATACTCAGGTCAATATCATCTTATTTTTGTATAATATATCTTGTACATTATTATAAGTATGTAGTGTATAGTTAAGTGTTCAGTGACAAGTATAAAGTTTTTCAAGAGTTTTCTCGCTAAACTCAAAATCTTTCAAATTTTTTATACTTGTCACTCACACGTACCCTCATAGATTCAGGGGGAGCATTACGTTGTTCCCCACTCGGCTTGTGACTAATCAACACATTTTTCTCCCAGTTTTTCCAACATATTCGAATCCATTGGTATCCAAAATATCAATGGGTTTGAAATTTTTGATAAGGGGAGAAAATGTGATTTAAATATGAAAACTGATAAAAAATGTGATTTTGTAAACTCATGTGTAAACTCCACTCTCCTTGTGCTAAACAGTTTTGTTTAATCGATGCACATGTTGAGGGGGAGCATTTTTGAAAATTCAAAAACAATCGAGGTACTAAAAGCTTTGATATTTATATCACAAGTACCTGATTGAGTTTTTCAATTGGTTTTATGGCAAGGTGAACTGTACCAAAAGGACCGACCATGTATTTAATTTTATCAAAGTTATAAGGTTGGTAAGGTTAGGTATTAGTTCCCATGATCCAGCCAGAACCGGAGGGATCTACCTAGGGACAATCCACTAGTTAGTGTAGAAGTCCTTAGGCATGACATAAAAAAGGAGTTAATGTGAGAATAAGGGAATAGTGCTGACTGAGATGGAGCTAGAACTGGAACAAACCAAACAAAGTTCTAGTCATGAAGTCTCGGTAAGCACTAAAGGGGTTGAAGAATGAAAAAGAAATATAAGGATAAAGGGTCTAAAGAAAGAAGCCCGCCATACACTTAGGCAGAAACCGGGTCAATACATCTGCTGTCAGAATCACAATAATGATTGCTGACATTGAAGACTGACATCATAGACCCAGTGATGCAATGCACAACCCTTCCTAGCCACTCAGAATCTCTCAAAAGATTTATGTTTCATTTCTTACGGAAACTAAACACGTTATCTATTGACTTTCTTACTCTGAGTTAGTTGATATTGAAAAGGTGGCAGTCCACTCCAGCCCTTTCCGATTCACCTAAAACCAAAAGACGCCTTTTGAGTATAGAGCAATGAGCATCATCATTATATCATGTAGGACACTATTCCATATTACTTGTTCTTCACACAATGTGAAAACAAGGTTTATCATAAGAGTCCTACGCATTATCCTTGTGGTATTGCCAGACATCGATGTGATACATAACAGTATCACAATGGAAGATTGGAAATCCCTGCTAGAGCACATAAAACAAGTGGCTTAGGTAGGTGACTTATAAGAGATCTTAATGATCTAACTTTTGTAGGTTTGTCAACTAGAATGAACGATGGTTTTGCGATTATTACCAAGAATCAACAACTTTGTTCCCAGTTATGAATTAACGGTTAAAGAACTTTGACAAAGGCTTAAAAAATCTCAATGTGTACAATAAATCGTTCACTATGCTCAACACACATCGACTGATTTTCAAACCAATTATCTCTTTCTTGTTAATTGTTTTATTTCAGGTTCATATAAATATGGAGATGGTGTCATCGTGTTCTGGCCAAGACAAGTTCAGTACCGCATGCTCATACTTGACTTACACATTCAAAGAATTCATGAAAGCTCAAGCATATGTTTTTTAAGCTTCCGCAACTCTGATATTACACGTCCCTCTTGAAGTGGCCAAGTATTAAAGTTAAAGAACTTCAAGAACAAATTATTCAAGATTTCAAGATCAAGAAAGGTATGAGCATGTCAGCCCATAAGACACAAGATCACAAGACGACAAAAGACCACAAGTTGATGATCAGAGATTAGATTTGGTTGATGATCTCAAGAAGCTCAAGATCACATGCCAAGTATAATTACAAGCCACAAGACAAATATCACTACGTCAAAGTACAAGATATCACATGAAGAATCAAAGACTACGAGCTGAACACAAGATCAAGATTGCTGAGCTTAAGTTAGTATTTTCTGGGGTGACCTCCCTTAGGGGGAGATTGTTAGACATTAGAAAAAGACTCGGTCACCCTATGTATTTTACCGTTTATTGTAGCTCGTAGTTAATCGTTTAATGTATAACATTCGGTAATGGACCGGGTATTAAACCCAACGTGTAAAGCCCACTACCAAGGCCTTTAGGCCGGTTTGTAAGTTACTATATAAGCCTCTTCCATGCCATGGAAGAGGTGGTTAGTCATTTCATTATACAAGTTACACTTTCTCTCACTAGAAAGCTTTTCTCTCTAACTTTCTCTCTCTAGACCTGGCTAATCCATCTATCTTCCATTGTGTTATGATTTCTAATATCCTACACATATCAACAGCGATACAGACAAAAGCTGGTTTTCTAAAGCCTAACATGCATATTCATCACAAGAAGCAACATCACTAAGATCTACATTCTAGGTTTTATACAATCATAAATGAATACAATAAGGAGTTTAGCCAAGCATGTTAAAGGTAAAGCAAGAACAATAAAGAATCAAACAACAAGACATATTGAATGATTAAGATAGTCTTACTTGATTAAAACATGAATTGAAGGAGTTACAATAGGGTTTTGAAGCCCTAAAATCGTCCTAATAAGCTGCCAAACGAACTAGGGTTCGTCTCCCTTTTTTACTCTAAAGTTACACACATAAAACCCTAATTTCGGGTTTGTATATATAGAAAAATCATTGCGACGGCGTCGCATTTTAATCGTGACGCCGTCGTGAAGTAAAAAATATTCTAGATCTTGGGCTGGGTCGTGCGAGCTAACACCGTCATGCATTCTTGTGACATCGTCATGGGATGCATTGTGACGGCGTCACGTGTATCTTGTGACGCTGTCTCCAGCCTCTAAGAACATAATCTTGATAAATGTTGGTGTAGGTTCGTAGTCTTGTCCGTTTCTTCTCCAAATGAGCCCAAGTCACATGTATTTCCTCCAAATGCCTTCCAAATGCTAAATACCTTAAAAGGAACGATTAAGTACCTATTTTGGGCATAAATGCACGGTTTAGGGGGTTAAATGACCCTAAAAAAGTGCATAAAATGACACCTCATCAATAAGAACCATAAAGAAATCACAATAGATGGAATAGAACACTTACAAGAACAAGATGAGTCAAGAAACACACAAGATCTAACCCAAAATCCTTAGATCTATAAGCCCTAAATGATCTTGCAAAACCCTAGCTCTTGAAATCTTTAGAAAACCTTAAAAACAAATGATCAAACCCTTAGAACACGCTTATATATAGTTAGAAATGAGATTGAAATGTGTAAATCTTGATAGAATTCAAAACTATAGAATGTGTAGGTGTGTGTGTTTGTCGTGAGCAAGGAGAGGAAAAGGGAAGAGAGAAAACAATTTTTGACGCTATGAAATGAATGAGAACCCTAGTTTCTATCACAAGGTATTTATAGAATATGAAGTAGGGTTTAGGGGACTTAAGGCTTGAACAAAACAATGGAACCAATTAGCTAAGTGACCAACACACACCAAGGGTGTGTGTGGCTTGGGTTCGGACGTAAAGAGTCGGGGGAGGGGGGTTCAAGCTTAACCACCTAGCCACTTTTAAATAAATGATATACTACCATTTGGTTTAGTAGGTTTGTGGTCCTTTATGGATGCATGAGGACAATAAGGTCTCTTTCACCACCTTGCATGCATAATACTTCCAAGAATTTCAAATTAAAGTGATAAGATTCTACTTGATTTAATTTTTAGGCTTGTTGTTGTTTTGGTTGTGGTTTGGACGTTCGAACAAGCAAGGGGGAGGGAAAGTCACGATATTTTTTACTTTCAAACTTGACATGCATAATAAACCTAGACTTTTCACGAAAAAGATTATGGGTTTTCTGGGTTCCGTTTGATCAAAATGCGGCAAAATAAAATAAATTCACTTAAACGTAAAACTAATTATCGGGAGTGAACATAAACTACGAAACACTTAGAAAAGATAATATAATGCATATAATATTGTTAGCCTCAAAATATTGAGTCGAACAATGGAAGTTCGTTCATTTATTATATTAGGTCTCGGTCATTAATTAATATACGTTGTAATAGGCTCTAGACGGGGTTTAAACGGTGCGGTGTGAGGGTGGGGTTGGTTAAAGGGCTCTTCCTATAAAATGTAAGCCTCTAAACTGGTCACGTTGTATCGGGTTGGAAATTGAGTTTGGATTAAAAAGGCTCCAAGTAATCCCCGAGACGAGAAAATGAGTTGAATTGATGGACAGACATAGGCCCGGCCCGTAGTTTTTTAGTGTTGTTTTAGACAGAATTATTTTTTAGGATAGATTCCGTAGAATTACCCTAAAAAGCATTTGAAAGCCTTTTTTTGTTTTTTTTTTTGATACATATACACCTCCTCAAGGAAAATTGAGCGGGCATGCTTTGGTTGCGGTTGGGTTGTTTGTGTCATTGTAACATTTCATTTTGCAAAGTAAACAATCCTCAATTCTCTTCTCTCTCTTTCTCTCTATACTCTCTCTTCTCCTCTCTCTTCTCTAATCTCTCTCTCTCTCTCTCTCTCTACCAATTCTTCTCGTTTTACCTAGCTTATTTTCTGTGTTCATACTATGAACCTTTTAGTCTATGGTTTATAAATACACTCTCTATGAATTATCTGGAGGAGCAAGAGTGGGCGTTTTTTTTTTTTTTTTTTTTTTTGGTCATTTGTTAATCTTTTCATTATGCATGTAATTCTTCCAATTTCTTTCTACTTTCATACTCTCTACAATTGTCTTTTCATCTCTATCCTAACGATTTTCTGGTTCTCTTTAATATGAGAGTGGAACGTGATTATCTTTTTATTCGACATTTGGATTATCAAGAGGCTCGGGTCGGATCGTGGGGTTGTTTTGTGGTTCATTAAGCTCAAAAAAGCTTATGTTTTGTGGCTTATTTTATATATAAGCTTACTTAATCGAAAAAAAATTTGGCTTATTGGTTGTTATTGCTTATCTACTTCTGCCTTCCAACTCTGTTTTCTACATCTTCTTGTGTTTCTTTTTTCGTAATAAGCTCCAAAAAGTTCGGGCTTATTCTTTGCAAAATAAGCTCACGGCTTTCAAAAAAGAATTTGGTTTATTGTTTTGTTGTGCTTGTTTACAATCTTGTGTCTACATCTTCTAAGTCATAAACTAGTTGCTTTTGTGTTTTTTCCTTTTTTTTTACAATTTCTGATCTTCATTTTGAGTGAAAATTTGAGCTTATTTTCAAAGCTTATAAGCTTATTTGTGCTTGTTCTTATTTTTTGTGGTCCCAAACCGGTCAAAACAAAGGAACATAGATCCACAATTTGTGCTTCAAAAGATAGGGATATCTTGTTTGGTAGTAAAAGTGGTCCTCACTCAAAAGTGACCTCAAGCGAAATATGCAGGTGTTTATCGCAAGCAAAATATGTATGTTCTCTTAAGCGAAATATGCAGGAAAGGTTCAAGCGACATATGTATGCTTGTTAAGCGAAATATGCAGGTTTAGCTCAAGCGAAATATTACATTAACTAAAAAGACACTCTGCCAAAATTTTAATTTCAAGCGAAATATGCAACTTTGATTTCAAGCGAAATATGTAGATTTGAGTTCAAGCGGAATATGTTTTAAATTCGAAGCGAAACATGCAGTCTTAATTATAAGCGAAACATGCAATTTCAAGTCAAGCGAAACATGCACGATTGAGGTCAAGCGAAATGTGCAACTTACATTATTCAAGCGAAATGTGTAATGCTTTGAAGCGAAATATGTCATTTTCAAAACAAGCGAAATATGCAAAATTTCAAGCGAAATATGTCAGCTTAGGATTTTGAATTTTCAAGGCATTCAATTCACGACAAACAAACCTTAATCCCAAATCAATTAACATTCACGGTTTTTCTATTGATTTTGTAAAATCCCGCGAAAGACACAATTCTTTTCTCGGTTTTAATCATAGACTTGTAAAATCCCGTGAACGTTTATTGCTTTCTTTTTACCACAACTTCAATCACAACACATCTACTTAAGTTCCTACAAATCATTTTCACTTCATAATTTTCAGTAAAATGGAAACGAAAGATACTTTATCTTCATGTTCTAATTCGGAAGAACAACAAATGCAACAAATTCAAGACAAAGCAAAAAAGAGTTGCATGGTATCTTTTCGATAACTTCATTCACACCTCAAGCTTCTTTTAAACAACGACTTATAAGGAACTCGAACCGAGTCTGGATTCAAACGTGCATTTGCGACACTCTTTGGTCAAGATATAGAGACTTTCATAGGCACAATGTTCCTGAACGTTGACCAACTAGAAAAACAACTTGACAAAGATGATTTTCAAGAGATTGGATCTATGGATGATTTTAAAGTACTCGAGACACAGTTTCAGATGTTCATCAAGTCACGGATGTATATGGATGATGAATATGTTGTAATGACACACAACTACTTTCTACAATACACTCAACTCGAGATTCCAGAATTCCATGACACACTGATCCAACACATGGAATCTGTTAAGAAGTCGATTGATGAAAGAGCAAAGCATAAACAAGATTATGACATCAGGGTGAATGAGAGACAGATTCAGACAACAGAGGGAAAGGTTGATACGAGAAAAGCAGTAGATGCTAGTTTGGTTAACACAGAAAGCATTGGGATAGAATCAAAAGAGCAGGATACAAGCAACAGATCAGGGAATGATGCACATGCTGATGATGCAGATATCAGACCCCATATATGATGAAGAACCAATGGCAGAGGTACAAACGACTGCTGAAATCAATGTATTTGCTACAGGATAACAACATACTAAGCAACCTGAATTCAATAATGAAGGAGAGGTTGACCAGAATGTTGAACAATGCCATGTCACATGTCCTTTGCCTGCTAATGTAAATGATAACCAGACATCTGAACTCACAAATCAATCCCTCGAATTTGAAAATTTTTTTCTCAAAAAGACTGTTGCCCAATTTCAAAAAGATTTTTCAAGAATGGAAGCACATTGTGTTAATCTTGAACTTAAATATCAAAATCAAGCTTTAAAAGAAGGGCAACATGGTCAATTTTCAAAAGTAAAAAGTAATGAAGCCAAGGTTAAACATAACATAGATGTAATTGAAATAATAAACATCGAATTGGAACATAAAGTGGCTAAATTACTTAAAGAAAATGAGACTTTGAAAAGGCATTACAAAGAAATGTTTGATTCTATCAAGACAACGAGAGCTAAAAACATAGAACACACAAATTCTTTGATTGCAAATAATGATAAATTCAAAGCTCAACTTCAGGAAAAAGGGTTTGCAATTGCAACATTAAAAAATGAGTTAAGGAAATTAACAGGATATAGTGTGAATACTAAGTTTGCAAAATCGTCAATCTTAGGGAAACCGACTTTACAACCACGTAGAAACCAATCAGTTGTTAGACAACCGACTGCGTTTAAGTCTGAACGACCTAGATTTTCAAAGCAACGGTTTGCCTCCCAAGTTGATGTCAATAACGATTTGTCAAAACCAGTCACTACACATTATTTGCCTAAGGAAAGAGAATCTGCTGTTGCAAAACCTCATCACATGATTGCACCTGGCTCATCTAGGTATAGCTCAAATGACATGGTTCATAAACACTACCTAGAGGAAGCTAAGAAAAAGAGACAAGAAAGCAGTAGGAATTCAGAACCTAGTGTGATGCCTTCGGCTAGATCACAAAGCACGGCAAATGGTAGCAAACCAAAACCTAGGATCAATAACCAAAAGTCTAGGAATTGGCTTGCATCTAAGAGTAGTTGTGTCACGATAAAGACTGTGCCCATAGTAGAACACTCTAGGAATTCTAGAAGTTTTTCTGACTCCAAACATTTTGTTTGCTCAACATGTCAGAAATGTGTCTTTAATGCCAATCATGATTCTTGTGTAACAAAATTCCTGAATGAAGTCAACTCACGTGCTAAGGTTCCATCCAATAAGACAACAAAAAGATACATACCCGTAGAGCAAACAAGTTTTGCAAAGAAACCAGAAAGACAGATCCCAAAAAGACATAGGTCTTCAATCAAAAAGACTTCCGTTGTGCATGAGAAAACAATGACTCATAGATCTTGTCTTAGGTGGAAACCAACGGGTAAAATTTTCAAGACAGTTGGTCTTAGGTGGGTTCCTACTGGAAAGATATTCACCTCTAGCACAACTAAGGTTGACAGTGAACCCACAAATGGTTCAAATGACGATATCACTAACAAGTATGAATGCGAACAAACTCTTGATGTCAGTGCAGGTACTCTTAACTTAAGTGCAGGTACATCTTTAAATCCTACAAAGGAAGGACTCCGAGTTTGGTTGCTGAAAAGACTGATATCTGAGAAACCAGGGCTTCAAGGAATTTTCATCTGATGAATAAGCAATGACTTCTGATCATAACAGTTCAGAACTCGGAATTCACGACCACAACAATGAACAGTCAAGTTCAAAGCTGGTTCCAAAAGTTGTTCCTCAAGCAGACAAGACAGCTACATCACGACAAGAGTTGGAATTACTATTTCACCATCACATAACGATGCTGAGGTCAACATGTAAATATTTTTTATAAAACCAAATACAAAAATATAAAATTTCAAAAAGAAAATACAAAATCAAAAAATCAGAAAATGTTTCAAAAAATATTCTTCTCGACATGTCTCTTGGAATCGATAACATTTACGTACCTAGAAATGTTGATTAATATCAACACGGGCGTGTAAATGAAGTTCGAACAGGAGTTTCAAATGCTTTCAAAACATGTCATTTCTATTTTTCTCTATGACTTGTAATCACTCTCAGATTGCAACTCGGACCCGAACGACAAAGGAGAGTGTACGCATAAGTGCGCTTATCCTTAGCGTTAGAAGAGAAGTCTTCTAACATTTGGTTTTTCAAAAAGTTGAACACAATTTTTCAAGAATTTCTCAATGACATGACAATTCAATCTTTTAAAATTACGGGTTCAACACTCTCATCCGAGTCTTATATTGTTTACTAGACTTTTATTATTCTTCATTTGGTGTCATTATTTAAATGAGTCTATTGTTTGAGGGGGAGTTTTTTTTATTCTGAAAAAACAATGTTTTATATGATTGTTGGATACATCTACCATGACAAATCTTAGTATTCAACACATTATAAAAGGTTCTTAATTAACATTAAGGAATATATGACTATTAAATGATTGATTGTTATAGATGATTTAGGTGGTTTAAGACACAATTATCAAGACTTCTCAATGACAATTATAATCTTTCAAAATTGTGTACTCAAAATCAATGCTAAACCCTAATGTTATATTCATTTACAAATGCGATATCATTGTTTTTGGTGTCCAAAATATGTAAAATTGAGGGGGAGCAAGTTAGTGTTCCATATAATTCTGCAAAGTTTAAAAGTTTTCTCACCTAAGGTCTCATTTACAGACAAATTTTAATCCAAAGATATTCTCAAAAACTAATGTGAATTATAGCTCGATCGCGCGCTCTATTTAAGGGGAGAAATGTATTTAAAATGTGATCTTGAAAAATAATAAGTGATTTTATCGACTAAAGTGCGTGCTTACTCTTCGAAAAGGTTTTTATGGTTACGATTCTAATACCCTACAACATCTTTCTTTCACGACACTTCTGAAGTTTATAAGGTGGTTAAGGTTTAGGTATTTGGTCCTATGATCCACCAGAACAGGAGGGATTTACCAAAGGACATTCCATAGTTAGATATTAGCACGTCCTTAGGTTTATGATTGGAGATGAATGTGTATAAGGGAAGAAATGCCAAAACTAAGGATTGAGCTAACACAGGAACAATCACAACAAGGTGTTAGTAATGAGTATTGGTACACGCATTGAACGGGGTTTTGAAGAATCTAAAAGAATGTATGGCATCAGGGTGAAGAAAGAAGCCCTTCACACAACTTAGGCAGAAACCTGGTCAATGCATATGCTGTCAGAATTACAATGTTGATTGCTGATATTGAAGACGACATCATAGACCCAGAGTGATGCATTTGCACAACCCTCACAGCCAGTCGGGGTTTTCTTCGTAACAGTTTAATTGTGTCCATTTGTCACGGAGATATACACTAATGACTTCTATTGACTTTCGCACTCGAGATAGTGGTTATTGAATTGGTGCTAGTCGGCTCCCGCCTATGATTACTAATAAACCTAAACGCACTTAATCGAGTCTAGTGCTTGAAGTCAAGCATTATATAAATCTATGAGGACACATTTCATTCTAACACTGTTGAACACCAATTAGTTCACAAGTGTTGTCTAACAAGATTCTTACGCATTATCTTTGTATTGTGACCAGAAAATCCGAGTGATTCAATTTTAAATTATGTACTCACAATGAAGATGGAAATCCTGGCTTAAGGCCAGCATAAACAAGCTCTTGGTTAGGGGGGGGGGGGGGGGGGGGGGGTGACTTGCTTGAGTTTCTATATGAATCGAACTTTGTGTCAACTGGAAAAAGAAACGATGGTGCAAAGTCAATGTGAATCAACTTGTTCCAGGAAATGAACTTTACGGCACGCGATCTCGCAGCAAAGATAGTAATAATTGCGTTTCACTCTTACCGGGATTGTTGCTTTGAGACATTATTGGTAATAAAGAAACTAGCAAGCATAGGTAAATCTGATACATTCTGCAGTTAAAAGATCCTACGCTTTGAGCTGGAAACCCTATCAAGGAGATTCTTTGAATCTACCTGATCACAGGTGCATTATTTATACTGTTAAACGGTCCTACAAAATTCCGTAGGTTAATCTAACCAATATCTCCTACGAATGACAAAGCATTTTCGTCCACAACGCTTTATTGCTACCTATTTTATTTCAGTGATACATAAAGATGCAGCTGGTGATGACTTATTTCTAGCTAAAGTCGGATCATTACCACATGCTCTATGCTCAACTACAAAGACATATATAAGCATCGAGATTCAAAGATTCAAGAATCATGAAAGCTTAAGAATTAAAGACAAAGACTTCCGCACAAACTCTGATATACAAGATCTTCCTTCAAAGATATCAAGTCTATCAAGGGAGATTGTTAGCAAGCTTTCAAGATGATGCAAAGTATGAGCATGTTGGTCAAGACACAAGATCGCAAGGCGGCAAAGACGATCAAGACGGAAGGATAAAGATTTAAAGATCTCGGACGAAAAGACAAAGTCAAAAGACAATGACAAAGGCTAAAGATCAAAGATCACAAAGCATGAAGGAACAAGCCTACAACAAGATAAAGACCAAGACAAAGACAAGAGCTTAACGACAAAAGCAATCTCATTGATCTCACGAAGAAGTGTCACAATAAACTCACTTTGGGGGAGATTGTTAGCCTCAAAATATTGAGTCGAACAATGGAAGTTCGTTCATTAATTATATTACGTCTCGGTCATTAATTAATATATGTTGTAATAGGCTAGACGGGTAAACGGGCTCTTAAATGTAAGCTAACCGGTCACGTGTATCGGGCGAAAGCCCAAGTAATCCCGAGCCCGGCCCGTAGAATTACTAAAGGCATGAAAGCCTTTTAGTTTTGATACATATACACCTTACCAAGGAAGGTGAGGTGGGTTGGTCATTTGTAACTTTCATTTTGCAAGTAAACTTCCTCATTCTCTCCTACTTTCTCTCTCTACTTTCTCTCTCTACAATTCTTATCATCTCCTAGCTTACTTTCTTGTTCTTAATTATAAAGTGAAGTGATTATTTGGATTTCGACATCATGTAAAATGACGCATAAAAAACATGAAAATTTTAAATGTAATCGTCATGTTAGCATTTAGCATTTAGGGGCATGTGCCATTTAGATAAACTAAGAAATATTTTATCTAAATTGCTAGAAAAAGACAAATGCCTTTATAGTGGTCATGCATTTAATATCCAAGCAATTAAATGTTGTGCATCAAGATTATGAGGACATATAATTGCATTACATATGAAAAAGTAATCATCTTGAAATATTAAAGCACATATGTGAGGTGCATTATGTCTAGATTGACTAAGGAGAAGTCTAATTTCTACGTGCTTAGTGTGTACTCCTAATAAGATACAAAGTCTATCGATGTAGACTATCATTAGACATATTTAGGAAGAGCCATTTAATCAAATTAGAGAATGAATATGAGACTATCACTAGTTGTAACAACCCGAGTTTCAGGTCAACGTCTATCCCGAGCTAAGATAATTATTTTTTATTACGTAAATAATTATAGTCGTTTATGCTATGTAAGGTTTGATGAAAATTTCCTTTTATAAGGTAATTTCAATCCGTGATTGAGTCTCTATTTTTTTAGTGTCTAAGAAAGTCAGAAAAATGTATTTTGATGCTCCAAGAGCGTAAATATGTTATTTTTGTATTTTACGATGTTTCCCCGAGTTTTTGTAAAAATCGTGTTTAAAGGTCGTGTTTTACGAGGTTTAACAATTTATTAAACGTGTTAAATAAAAATTAGTGGGTCAGATTTAAAATATTTATTAACATGGTGTGACCCGAGTTGTTGACCGATTTTATTTTTAAAAGAAATGCTTTGTACTAGTTTTAAAAAGGGATTAAAGAAGGAAGGGTTAAAGTTGCTAAGTTGCCAAAGTTCTTTTCTATAAATAGCCACTAATACCTCTCGTTTTTCTTTTTAAAAAATTGTTACTCCTTCCTCCTCTTTCTTTTTTGTTCGTCGGCCATCACAAAGAAACCACCACCACTTCATTACCGACATGCAATTAAATTCGTTTATACCATCTTAATCCTTGTTTCAAGAGCTACAAATCCCACTATAGAAACCTCACATGCATTAAGTTTTGAAGAAGTTAGATTTTGGGTCAAGTTCTAGTGATTTCAAGTATAAGGGTGTGTTCAAAGTGGTTAGATTGTTGTTATTAGCAAGTTGGTTTATTGAAAAGGTTCGGTTTGTTTGGGTTGTGTACTCATCCGTATGGTTCAACAAGGGGGAACCAAGTCGATCCTTGTTAATAGCTTTGTGAGTATTTTAATTGTGTATTTGCGTTGGTTAATTAGATTGTTATTACATGTATATGATTATTGCTAGATGATTCAAGTGCAGAAAATATTAAAAGCGTGTATTGTGATTGACTAAGGTTGGATGGTTTTGGTATAATTACATAGACTAGTTAAGCGTATTTTGGTAGTCGGATTATATCGAAAATGTCATTTTCATGGGTTTTGGGTTGACTTTGTTTGACCAGAAAGTTTGACTTGACCGTGACGTATCGAGAAATTTTTGAAATCTATTTTAGGCTTTTAAAAATGATAAAGGATGTTCTAAGGTCCGTTTTGATATAAGGTGGGCCTTGTAACTCCTAAAAACGAAAGTTTTACGGCCGAGTAAAGTTTGGATAATTTTTAGTGTTAAAGTCAACTACAAGTTGACTTTTGAAAGTCGCGCACTTACGTAAACTTTTGAATAAAGTCCTATAATAAGCAAGTGGTTCGAATGTTAGCTAAGCGTAATGAAATATGAAATGTTCGGATTATATTATCCCTTACTGTCGGTAACTTTCTATAAAATGGAAACTTTTATGGACAATGTGGTAATATTGTTAAGTGTGACAAGAAAAGAAATGCTTGCTACGCACTTGGCGATTTTAGTAAAATTGATTGTATAACGTAATAGTAATAGTAATAAATAATAGTAATATATATATATATATATATATATATATATATATATATATATATATATATATGATAATATAAATGAAATGCTTTGCGTCGCACTTGGAGATTTTAGTATATGATTGTATATACGTAATAGTAATAGTAATATATATATATATATATATATGATTTAATATACTTTTAGTCACGTACCGCTATATATGTACTATATAGGTCGCAGTTAAGACGTAAAGTTACTTGCGCTTAATTGACATGATTGATTTGGATCTTTGCTTAAGGTGAGTTCATAGCCTCGCATTTAAATCTTTTAATTGTTTTAAAAACCCGCCAGGGGGATACATGTTTGTTTTATAAAATCGAACACATATGATTTTATGGTATGCTAGACTCGATTATGAGATTGTTTTCGCATAAGTTGCTATTGTCGAAGTCCCTTATTTCATGAACTGTTAATTGCCTTACGAGGTGAACACTAATACATTAAATAGATCTATTGGGTTTGACAACCTTGTTCGGGGTATGAATCCGTAGGTGAGCACCCTGTAACGGACATTTTATAATTAGAAAGTAGTAGGTATATGACAATAATACCTTGTTTTGGGGAACACTAACATATGAAATTCCATATGTACTGTTAACGTTCGGTGTCATGAGCTTAATGCATGAAAGAAAAGAAGTTGCTATACATTGCATTCGTTGCTTTGTTTTCCTGAGAACTAATTATGTGTTCAAAGATTACTGCTTATTTATTTTTTAAACTCTATGAATTTTACTCAACTTTGTTGTTGACGTTTTAAACATGTTTTATCCCAGGTAACCAAGGATGAAGGCAACGATGGCATGGAGGTGTCGTGCGTGTGATGAATTTAAGGAAAGACTAGTTTTGTGTTCCGGTCTTTCAAAATCTATGTCTTAAGTTGTGTTAAAACAATGTCTTTTATTTGAAACAATTGTCTTTCAATGTTGTAATAGACGGTGGTTGCGATTCTGTGGGGACCTAAACGCATTTTAACTCTGATTAATAATGGAACACATGTTTGTTAAAATTTCTCATTTGGGGTCATTTTCTATTATCTTGGTGAATGGTGCTATTTAGTAACGCCCAATTGCTAATTCCACTGCGTAATCCAATGTATGTTAGGTGGGGTGTTACAGAGTGGTATCAAGAGCCTAAGGTTATAGAGAACTAGGTCGAGTATTTTTGAAAACCTAAACTATAATGATTCTAGACGCACGCCGAGAATGCTTGTTGCCATTGGTTACCTATAGAAAGAAAAGGTAAATTTATTTGGTTATACGTATAATTAATTGGTTAAGTATGGATATATTTATGCATGTGTTGGATGCATAAATTGTTATGTATTGGTGCATTTATGCATGTGTTGTATGCATAGAATGTCATGTGATTATATGATAACTCTCATTATATATGTTTGAAATATAATTGAGGTATACGCGAAATGAGAATGTCACGAATTGTGAATTTTTGTTGTTGCGCTTTGATGCGAACCGTTATTTTGATAATAGTGTTTCAATGATAATAAGAAGTGATACGCTATTAAGTAAGTATTGTATGATATTCTCTAGATTATCATGGTGAACGTAATTCCTCCCGATCACGTGGATGATGTACCTGTTGTTGAGCCGAATCAACACGATGATGTTCCTGTTGTTCCCGAGCCTGTCTTAGTGGATGAAGACGAGGACCCGGAAGAAGACGAATTTGAGGAAGAAGAAGATCCTCAAGAAGAAGAAGATGATATGGAAGTCGACATCGAGGAAGATGAGAATGAGCCAGAGTTGACTTACCCTTATGAAGAGGTGGATCCTCTTAACCCTCCGCCGCCTGCTTCTGAGTCAGAACCTGAGGATGCGATCGAGGTTGAGAACCCGATTGAGCACGAGGATGAGACTGTTCCTGCTAGTGTCCATGAGGTAGGTGAATCATCTACTGCTCCTTTTTATCTAAGTCTCTCTATCAGGATAGTGATGGTCTATTGCCTGGTCTTATGAGAAGGGACATTAACTCTCTTTTTGGTCGGATGGCTTCTCTTTCAAGACGATTGTGTGGTCGCGAGACGGCGCATGCATTGGTCGAGAAGAAAGGAAAAGCAAAGGACGAGTACTATGGTAAGTTGATTTTAGATTTAGGTAATGAAGTGCGTTCTAGTGTGGAGCAAGGAACGGCTGCAATGGAAAAGCTGGTTGAGAAGCTTGGTAATGCTAAAGATAAAGTTGAGTGTAAGAAATTGAAGAAGGAACTTGAAAAGCAAGGTTTGGCAACACATTTCCTTTTTTCCTATGCAGAACGAAACAGTTGAGAGAGATCTCTACTGGACTAGATCGAGCTCATGAGTTTCTATCAATAGATATTCGTAGAGGAGTCAATTGTGTTTGAAGAAAGACCGAACGAAGCTATCAATGTTCCAATTGAAGATGAGAAGAGTCCATCATCTGAGTCGCAAAGATCTCCTCATGATTCTTAGTAGTTTAGATTCCTTAGTATTGTCTTTATTGTGTAATCACTAAACTGAATCCTCATTTAGTAGAATTAGTGTTATTGGTTGTAACAATTTGTATCATTTCCTGAAACAATGCAACTATGTATTAACTCTTTTGTGATGAAAAATGAATGACTATCTTCTGATTACTACTTGATGTTATGTGACTGTTGTCGTGATTGATTTGTCATTGTACCATGTTATGAACGCTTATTAGATTGTATTATGTGTGACGTGACATAATCATGCCTCCAAAGTCTGCACCTATGACTCAAGCTGCTATTTGTCGAATGATCAAGGAAAATGTCGATGCTGCTATCGCTACTGAGCGAGCTAGACATGCGAATGTTGGAAATGATGTTAGGGGATCTGGACCAGCTAGGGGTCAGGATGCCGCACCTGCTGCTCGTGAGTGCACTTTTTCTGGATTTATGAAGTGTAATCCTATTGCTTTTTGTGGTACTGAAGGAGCTGTCGAATAATTAAGATGGTTCTAGAAAACTAGGAGTGTTTTTGGGATCAGCGATTGTGCAGAGGGCAAGAAGGTTAGGTTTGCTGCTGCAACATTGCAAGGACCTGCTTTGATTTGGTGGAATGCTAAGATTGCAACCATGGGTTTGGAGACTGTGAACCAAATGTCTTGGACTGAAATGAAGCAACTAATGACTGCCGAGTTTTTCCCAATAGAAGAAGTTCAACGTATGGAGCACAAATTGTGGAACTTGAAGGTTAAGGAGTATAGCATTGTTGCTTATACTCAGAGGTTCAATGAGCTTGCATTGATGTGTCCGAGAATGGTTGAGCCAGAAAGAGTGAAGGTTGATGCTTACATCCGGGGATTGACTGTTAACATCAAGGGTGAAGTTACTTCTTCTAAGCCGGCTAAACTGAACAAAGCTGTGCGCATGGCTCATAAGTTGATGGATCAGAAATCGCAAGCTAGAGATGAAAGAATTTTGGAAGGAAAGAAGCGAAAGTGGGAGAGCTTTCAAAGTAGAAATAGTAGTGGTAAGGGCAATCAAAGGGATAACTCATGTCAAACTTTACAGAATAACCAAAGGCAAGGAAACACGCGAGCCATGGTTACCGCTCCTACAAATGGAAAGCTTCCTTTGTGTGAACGATGTTTTACTCGCCATGTTGGTCAGTGTACGATCAAGTGCCACAAGTGTTGAAAGGTTAGGCACAATTTAAGGTAATGTAAGGAGAAGAATGTTTCCATAGGTGCAAATGCTCTGCCCATTCCGCCTTGTTATGATTGTGGTGAGCAAGGTCATACTAGGAACCGATGCCCAAGGAAGGTTAAGCAAGAGGAAGTTAGAGAAGTTCATGGTCGAGCTTATGCTATTAAGGATGCTGAGCCGAAGGGCCTGAATGTGGTTACTGGTATGTTTATGCTCAATAACCGCTATGCTTTTGTTTTATTCGATTCGGGTTCCGATAGGAGTTTTATGGATACTAGATTTAGTTCCATACTTAATATCGATCCGGTCAAAATAGGAGCTAGTTATGAGGTGGAGTTAGCTGATGGAAGGGTAGTTAGTACGAACACTGTTTTGAAAGGTTGCACTTTGAATTTAGTGAACCATGTTTTTGAAATACATCTTATGCCAATTGAGCTGGGTATATTTGATGTCATCATCGGTATGGATTGGCTTGTCAAGCACGATGCCATGATCGTCTGTGGCGAGAAAGTTGTTCGTATACCGTATAGGAACAAGATGTTAATAGTCGAAAGCGACAAGGGTGTGTCTCGACTAAAGGTCATATCTTGTATCAAGGCCCATAAGTACGTCGAGCGAGGTTGTCATTTGTTTTTGGCACACGTGACGGAAAACAAGTCGAAGGAGAAACGAATGGAAGACATGCCTGTAATTTGTGATTTTCTTGAGGAGTTGCCAGGACTACCACCGCCGAGGCAAGTAGAATTTCAAATTGATCTAGTACCGGAGGCTGCACCTGTTGCACGTGCACTGTATAGATTGGCACCGTCTGAGATGAGAGCATTGTCAGTACAACTGCAAGAGCTGCTAGAGATAGGACTTATTCGTCCGAGTTCATCATCGTGGGGAGTACCGGTGTTGTTTGTGAAAAAGAAAGATAGATCTTTTAGAATGTGTATCGATTATCGCGAGTTAAATAAGTTGACTGTCAAGAATCGTTATCCTCTTCTGAGAATTGACGATTTATTTGACCAACTGCAAGGTTCGAGCGTGTATTCTAAGATCGATCTGCGATCAGGATATCACCAGTTACGCATTAAAGAGGAAGACATTCCAATTACTACATTTAGAACTTGGTATGGTCACTTTGAGTTCCAAGTAATGCCGTTTGAATTGACTAATGCGCCTGCTGTGTTTATGGACTTGATGAACCGCGTATGCAAGCCATATCTTGATAAGTTCATCATAGTGTTCATCGATGATATTTTGGTCTAGTTCAAGGACGAAGAAGAGCATGGGAAGCATTTGAAGATTATTTTAGAGTTGCTTAAGGAAGAAATATGATACGCCAAGTTTTCAAAGTATGATTTTGGGCAAGATTCGGTATAATTTCTGGGTTATGTGATTGATCGTAGTGGCGTTCCTGTTGATCCTATCAAGATCGAAGCCATTAAGAGTTGGGCTGCACCGACGATGCCAACGGAGGTGAGGCAATTTCTTGGATTGGCTGGGTACTACCGGAGGTTCATTGAAGGTTTTTCTTTGATTTCTAAGCCACTGACTAAGTTGACTCAGAAAAATAAGAAATATGAGTAGGGAAAAGAAGAAGAAGAAGCTTTTCAGACATTGAAGCAGAAGTTATGTAGTGCACCGATCTTAGCGTTTCCTGAGGGAACGAAAGATTTTGTGGTGTATTATGATGCATCACTTAAAGGTTATGGAGCCGTGTTGATGCAAAGATAAAAGGTGATAATGTATGCTTCTAGACAATTGAAAGTCCATGAAGAGAATTACACTACTCTCGATTTAGAGTTGGGAGCTGTTGTTTTTGCTCTTAGATTATAGAGACATTATTTGTACGAAACGAAGTGTGTGATTTTCACCGATCACAAGAGCCTACAATATATTTTGAATCAAAAAGAGTTGAACTTGAGACAACGAAGATGGATTAAGTTATTGAGTGATTATGATTGTGAAATTCGGTATCATCCTGGAAAAGCGAATGTTATGGCTGACGCCTTAAGTCGAAAAGAAAGAGATAAGCCATTGCGTGTTCGAGCTTTGATGATGACTGTTCACAATGATCTACCTAAGCAAATTCGTAAAGCTTAGGAAGAAGCGATGAAAGGAGAGAATGTAGAGGCAGAAAATTTAGGGAGATTGATTAAGACAATATTCGAATTTCGCCCTGATAGAACATGTTGTTTTGGGAATCGTGTTTGGTTGCCGCTATTCGGTGGATTGAGAGATTTAGTTATACATGAGTCGCATAAGTCCAAGTATTCCATCCATCCGAGATCGGACAAGATGTATCAAGATTTGAAGCCGTTGTACTTGTTGGAAACAAGAAATGTATCAGTCACTTCCAAGTTGTAATAGTCTTAGCCCGTAGTTTGTTATATGATTAGTCTAGTAAGCTAGTCTGGCCCAAGGCCCACGGAAAGACCGTTAAGGCCCATAGCCGGCCATGTATGTAGAATATATACCCTCTCCATGCCTTGGAGAGGGTGGTTGGTTGTTTCATTTTCTCATTTTTCACACACTTAATAATATTATCATCTTTCTCTCTCTAGAAACTTTCCAACCCACTTCTCTCTCTAGTTCTTGCATAATATCAAAGATTACTAGTATTCTTCAATTGGTATCAAGAGCCATGGAGTGGTGTGTTTAGTTTTTGTGTTTGTCTTTTGATTTGTGTTCAAAACCTTTACAAAGAGCAAAATCTTGATTTAAAATTTTTCGGCTTAAAAACCTTAAAGTTGTCATTTTTCTTGTTCCTATAGGGTTAGTAACACTAGTTGTACAAGATTTTTTGCAAAAAACCAATCAAAAATGTGTCTTTTTGAGTTTTGAAAATTTGGGTTTCGTCTCAGTTACAACCGAACTAGTCTTGTCTGTTGGAACCGAACTAGAAGATCGAACGAGTTAACCGAACCAGTGGAACCGAACGAGTTGACTTTAGTTGGAACCGAACGAGTTGTTTTAGTTGGAACCGAACGAGTTGCTTGTAGTTGGAACCGAACGAGTTGTTTTAGTTGGAACCGAACGAGTTGCTTGTAGTTGGAACCGAACGAGTTGTTTTAGTTGGAACCGAACGAGTTGTTTTAGTTGTAACCGAACGAGTTGTTTTAGTTGGAACCGAACGAGTTGTCATCAGTTGGAACCGAACTAGTTTTCATCAGTTGGAACCGAACTAGTTTCTTTAATTGGAACCGAACGAGTTGTTATTCGTTGGAACCGAACTAGTTGTTTTAGTTTGAACCGAACTAGTTTTTCTTCAGTTGGAACCGAACTAGTTATTTTAGTTGGAACCGAACGAGTTGATTTTACTTAGAACCGAACTAATCAACTCACTTGAGAACCGAACTAGTCAGTCTGTTAGAGAACCGAACCAATCACTTTGTTTGAGAACCGAACTAGTAACTTTCCAATCAAAACCTATCAACTCAAATTTCTAAATTATACGGTTATTTCTTTGACTTGTAAAATCCCGTGAAACATTAACTTGTTTTCCCGGTTTTGTCGAGAATTGTAAAATCCCGTGTAGTTTCAAGAATTATTTCAAGACTCAACAACCACACATTCAAACACAATTCCTTTCTACCACCGATCGATCAATTAGTAATCTTTTTGATACCACGTTATCAATGACGACTCTTGCTGATAAATCACTTCTCTCGGGTGGTGACAATAAACCACCGATGCTTGAAAAACATTTGTATGATTCATGGAAAAGTAGAATGGAACTTTATATGATGAATAGACCACATGGTAGAATGATCCTTGCTTCCGTTGAGAAAGGTCCACTCGTCTGGCCATCAATCACAGTGGATGGTGTAACAAGACTTAAGGAATATACTGAGCTCACCCCTGCAGAAGCCATTCAAGCTGATTGTGACATCAAAGCAATTAATATCATTCTCCAAGGCCTTCCAACAGAAATTTATGCTCTTGTGAGTCAACATCGTGTAGCCAAGGATCTTTGGGAGAAGATTAAACTGCTCATGCAAGGAACGTCGTTAACAAAGCAAGAACGAGAGTGTAAGTTGTACGATGAATTTGATAAGTTCACTTACAAGAAAGGAGAGTCGTTACACGAGTACTACTTGAGGTTCACATTGCTACTCAATGATATGAACATCTACAAGATGCCACTGGAGCAATTTCAAGTTAATACCAAGTTTCTGAACACTCTTCCTGATGAATGGAGCAAATTCGTTACTGATGTTAAGTTGGTCAAAGACTTGCATACTACCTTACCAAAACACTCAACTTCAACCACCAGCGTCAACATATCCATCTCCACAGTATGGTTCATCTTATCAGTCTCAACAATACTCACCCTATCAATCATCAACACCTCTTTCAGTAACTTATCCATCTCATGATTTTCAATCATCAATTCACCACAACATTTATTCTCCATTATCATCCATCCCTCAATTGGAATATCCACCCCAAATTAACCAACAATTTGAATTTTCCCAACAAGACTCCGGTCTAATTGTTCCAGTGTTCTAGGAAGGTGATGATCCCATTGATGCTATCAAACACATGATGTTATTTTTGACTGCAGTTGTCACATCTCGTTATCCCACTACCAATAATCAGCTGAGAAACTCATCTAACCCTAGGCAACAAGCTACCATCAATAATGGAAGAGTTACACTACAACCAATTCAGGGGAGATAAACTTCTTTTGTTGTGGGTACTTCAAGGACTTACACTCTAAGAGTAAGTGGAAGCAATTCTGGAAAATAGAGGACGGTTATTTGCTATAACTGCAAAGAGGAAGGCTACATGTCTAGACAGTGCACCAAACAAAAGAGAAAAAGGGACGATTCATGGTTTAAGGAGAAAGTGTTGCTGGTACAAGCTCAAACACATGGTCAAATTCTAAATGAGGAGGAACTAGCTTTTTTAGCAGATCCAGATATTCTTGAAGGTCAAAGCACACAGACTGTCATTACTCACAATGCTGCTTATCAAGCTGATGATTTGGATGCATATGACTCTGATTGTGACAAACTCAACTCGGCCAACGTTGCTCTCATGGTGAATTTATCTCATTATGGTTCAGATGCTCTTGCTGAGGTACACAATCATGATAATATGAATAATAATGTGGTACATCAAGTTGTGTAGGAGATGCCATCTTCTTAACAGTCAAATGATGTGAACCATTCAGAGACTGAACTAACCAGTGATATATATCATTCCTTATTCTTAGTATGTGATTGATTCATAACAAGTAACTGTTCAGAATTCCAACTCCTCTGCACAACAAGATGATTTGATATTATCTATGATTGAATAGCTTAAGACCCAAGTAGCTAATTGTACCAAGACCAATCTAGAAAATAAGAGTGTCAATGATACCTTAACTACTGAGCTTGAAAGATATAAGGAACAAGTTAAAGTTTTGAAAGAAGGACAAAATGTTGACTTAAGGAGTAAGGATAACGTTTCAGACACATGTGCACAGTCTGTAGAGATTGATCTTCTTAAACAAACTCTTTTAGAACATTTAAAAGAAAAGGAATCTTTATTACAAACGGTTACTCTTCTAAAAAATGATTTTAAGAAAGAAGAATCTAGGAACATTGATAGAGAAATAGCTCTAGAAAAGCAGATCAAACATCTAGATAATATTGTTTTTAAAAGAGATCAATCTGCACAAACTGTTCACATGTTGACGAAACCTCAGTTTTTCTATGATAATACCACTAAACAAGCTCTAGGTTTTCAAAATCCCTTCTATCTGCAGAAAGCTCAGCAGTCGAAACCAAAGCTATATGTTGGTGATATTATTGTTCAAACTAATCCTATTGTGATTCCTGACTCAGAAGAGACCTTAGCACTTGCTGAAGAGAGTCGTTCCAAAATGCTTTTAAAACATAAGGATAATATGATGTTAGAAAAGGAAAAGCAAGTTGATACCACACCGATAGATTATGCTGCTCTTAACCAACTTTATAAAGATTTTCCAACACGATTTGTTCCACAAACTGAATTATCTGCTGAACAAGCCTTTTGGTCTCAGAATTCTGTGAATTCTTCAGAACCCACACTTTCTATTAGACCCACCAATGTTGAGGTTCCAAAAGAACTTCCTAAAGTCAGCATGGTTAACACGAGTTTGAAGAAACTTAAACACCATCTTGCTAACTTTGATGTGGTAGTCAAAGAAAGGACCACACCCACAGCTATCACTGAGGGTTCGTGGGGTTTCGAACATACAAAAGCTTGTTTTAGGGATGAAATAATTCCATTTGTAAAAGCTCTGAAGGACTTATTTAGTACATTCAACCAACATTTGGTTGATGAACTTTCTGAAGTCCAAAATGTCTTCTATCAAATGGAACAGGCTGTGGAACAACATCGTATTGAGTCAAAAACATTTGAAGTTAAGATGAATCAAGTTTTGAACGAAAATGAACGACTCTTGGAACAAGTGATGAGCAAAGATATTGTGAACTTACTTGTTAATCCTTCCGTGGAGAATGATTCTGTGAATGTGCATGAATGTCAAAAGTGTCTCAAACTTGAGACTGAGCTTCAAACGGATTTTGTTAAAAGGGAAACTTACGATAAACTGTTCAAAAGTTTTACCATTCTTGAAAAACATTGCATCTCTTTAGAAGTTGACACTCAACTTAAACAGGAAATTTTTCAAAGGGAAAATTCTGTTTCAAATCAAAGTGTTCCAAGTTTTGATCAATTGTTTGAATTAAATGAATTGAAAGCTCAGTCCCAAGAGAAAGACACGGTAATTAAGAAGTTGAAGTTGAAAGAGAGAATTAAATCTCTAAGTGGAAAAATGGATAAGGATAAGATCAAACAGGACTTAGAAGAGATTGAAACCATAAATATTGAATTGGATCATAGGGTGACAAAGCTTATTGCTGAGAATAAGCATTTAAAACAGACCTATAAGCAACTTTATGACTCGATTAAACCAGCACGTATTCAATCAAAAGAACGAAAAAAGTGATGAGTTAATTAAATCAAAGTCAATTATAAAGTCTGGCGAAATTTCTGGATTTACAAAAATGCTAGTCTTCAGGAAAAGGCTTTGGCAATAACAGCACTTAAGGATGAATTAAGGAAACTTAAAGGAAAAGCCCTAGTTGACAATAATGTTTCAAACCACCCTAGTGATCCAGAGTTGCATCAAGTTAATGTGGAACCAATAACCCCAAATTGTTGAATAAAATGACAGCTCACTCTGCCTATATTAAGCATTCTCAGGAAGAAGCCGCAGTTCTTAGGGATCTAGTCGATCATATTAAAGCTAATTATCCCTTAGATCCACTCTTAGAATCTGCCTGTAAGTATACTAAACTAATTCAGGAGATGCTTTCTAAAATCAGTAAAACCTGTCCTAGTATCAACAGTTCTAGAGAACAATTAGTGGCTGTGACCCCAATGAACAAAGTCAAAAGAGTTAGATTCACTGAGCCTGTCACATCCTCAAGAAACACAAAAACAGCCCATACCTCAAACCTAGCTTCTAACAAACCTATGTTGTCTTCTACAGGAGTAAAACAGTCTACTAGTGCTAGCGGATCACAGCCTTCAGGCAATACAAAGAAAGATAAGATTCAGCAAACACCAAGTAGTACTCTGAAGAATAAAGTAGAAGCCCACCCTAGGAAAGTTAAATCTAGTTTGAAAAATAAAGACTGTGTTGTTGCACCTAAAGGAACTGCTCATGTGCAACATTCCAAGCTTAATGCAAATTATGAACTTAAATGTGTTAAGTGTAATGGTGTATGCTTTTCTTGATAATCATGAAATTATGTGTTCTTGATTTTATCAACAATGTTGAATGCGTCGTGCTAAATCTAGATCTGTTAAGAAAAAATCAAAGAGAAAAGTTTAAAAACCAACAGGAAAGGTGTTTACTAATATTGGATATATCTGGAGACCTACTGGTCGGACCTTCACTATAGTAGGAAATGCGTGCCCTTTAACAAGGATTACCACAGCTACTGAAGTGCCCCTTAGGAAACCATCTGCTCTAGATAATAAAACACCTAAACCTGTCGTCACATTGGTTTACTCAAGGAAACCTAGGAAGTCTAAAAATAGTGTTCCTGTTAACCATTAAAGGTTCTAAATCAGTAACTGCTACAATTCAGAACCCAGTCAATCCCGAGGGGATTCATAAATTTCCAATGTTCCTCTTCCCTCTCTGATGAATGCAAGGTCGTAACCAAATTGTCCTCTGGCATTTGTACTTCGGCTGCTCCAACTATGACCAGAGATTCGCTCTCAGCTCACAAACTTTTCACAACAAATTATTGGGTACAGTCAAATTCGGTAATGATCATGTTGCAAAGATTATGGGTTATGGAGACTATCAGATTGAGAATGTTACAATTTCAAGGGTTTATTACATTGAAGGACTTAGGCATAATCTATTCTCGGTGGGACAATTTTGTGATTCTAACCTCGAAGTTGTGTTTCGTCAACACACCTGCTACATTCGTAATCTAGAAGGTGTTGATTTATTAACTGGATCTTGAGGGGACAATCTTTATACACTCTCTTTTGGGGATATGATGGCGTCCTCTCCTATCGGTCTCTTGTCAAAGGCCTCTAAAACCAAGTCTTGGTTATGGCATCGTCATCTCTCTCATTTGAACTTCGTGCTATTAATCATCTTGCCATACATGGTCTTGTTCGAGGTCTCCCTAAGCTTAAGTTTGAGAAGGACCATTTGTGTTCTGCATGTGCTTTAGGCAAGAGCACGAAGAAACCCCACAAACCCAAATCTGAGGACACCAATCAGGAAAAACTTTATTTGTTGCACATGGATCTGTATGGACCAATGCGTGTCGCGAGTATCAATGGAAAGAAGTACATCCTTGTTATTGTCGACAATTACTCTCGATTTACATGGGTAAAATGCTTGCGATCAAAAGATGAAGCTCCAGCTTTTATTATCAATTTTTTGAAGATTATCCAAGTACGACTTAAGGAAACCGTCCGATGCATCAGAACAAATAATGGAACTGAGTTTGTTAATCAGACATGAGTGAATATTATGAGAAGGTTGGCATCTCTCATGAAACATCTGTTGCCCGCTCTCCACAGCAAAACGATGTTGTTGAAAGACGAAATTGTACGCTAATTGAAGCAGCCCGTACTATGTTAATTTATGCAAAAGCCCCTTTATTTCTATGGGCGGAAGCGGTTGCTACATCCTGTTATACCCAATATCGTTCCATGATACGCCGTCGACATGGTAAAACACCATACGAGCTTTTGCACAACAAACCTCCCGACCTATCGTATCTTCATGTGTTTGGTGCACTCTGCTACCCAACAAATGATAGCGAGAACTTAGGTAAGTTACAACCGAAGGCCGATATAGGTATTTTCATTGGTTATGCACCCACAAAGAAAGCATTCTGGATTTACAACAGACGTACCAGACGAATAGTTGAAACCATTCACGTTGACTTTGATGAGCTGACTGCGATGGCTTCTGAACACAGCAGTTCAGGACCTGTACTTCATGAAATGACTCCTATAACAATCAGTTCAGAACTCGTGCCAAACCCCCATCCTTCAACACCGTTTGTACCACCTTCGCGAACTGATTGGGATATGCTGTTTCAACCATTGTTCGATGAATTTCTCAATCCTTCACCTAGTGTTGATCATCCATCTCCTGAAGTTGTTGCTCTAATTAATGAAGTAACTTCTCCAGTTCTTGCTGACTCAACCGGTTCACCTTCATCAAGTACAGTTGACAAAGATGCACCATCCCCAAGTAATTCTTAAACAACACCCGAAACCAAACCTCCCATCATTCCGAACGATGTTGAAGAAGATAATCATGATATTGAAGTTGCACATATGGGTAATGATCCATACTTTGGTGTTACAAATTTCTGAAACCCCTCTGATCAATCTTCACATCGGATTCTATTCATAAACAATGTGCACCCTGAAATTTCCAACACCAAATTTCTAAACAACAATAGCAAATGGACTAAGGATCATCCAACTTGAAACAAATCGGGTGAACTCGGTTAGACCAGTTTCCACTCAGACTGAGCAATTACATGTATGCAAGCTCTTTTCTTTACTAATAACGATGCATCCTCACCGCTGTTAGAACCCAAGACGTATAAAGATGCTTTGGACCTCAAGCCTGTTAAGTTTTGAAGCATGCAAGAAGAACTTAATGAGTTCGGCACGACTTGAAGTATTGGAGCACGAACCCCGACCAGACAAATTATGGAAATGTAACTTGACGTGGATCTACAAGTGAAACTAAAACGAACTGGGAGATTTTGAAGAACAAAGCTCGATTAGTAGCCCGTGGTTACCGTCAAGAGGAGGGAATCGATTTTGAAGAGCCTTTTGCTTCGGTTACGAGATTAGAGGCTATAAGGATTTTTCTCTCGTTTGCTGCTCATATGAACATGGTTGTATACCAAATGGATGTGAAGACTGCATTTTTGAATGGCAATCTGCGGGAAAGGTTTATTTACCAGCCGATGGTTCATGGATAAAGGATAACCCAAACCACACGTGTAAAAAGCTAAAGAAAGCTCTTTATGGGTTGAAACAAGCTCCACGCGTGTGGTATGATATGTTGTCTTCGTTCTTGATATCCCAAGACTTCTCCAAAGGCTCAGTGGATCCCATATTGTTCATCCGCAGAGACGGCAAAGAATTACTTTTGGTACAAATTTATGTCGATGATATTATCTTTGCTGCATCTACACCTGAACTTTGTGATCTTATTTTTAAAATCATGTTTCAAAAATTTAAGATTTCCAATGATGGGCAAAATCTCATTTTTCTTAGGATTACAGATTTCTCAAAGTCCTAGAGGCATCTTTATTAACCAGTCAAAATATGCCCTTGAATCGTTAAATAAATACGGTTTTGACTCTTGTGACCTAGTAGATACTCCAATGGTAGAGAAATCCAAACTGGATGAGGATAAAGAAGGGAAAGCCGTAGATCCGTCACACTATCATGGTATGATTGGCACCCTCCTTTATCTTACAGCCAGTAGACCTGACCTATAATTTGCTATATGCATGTATGCCTGGTATCAGGCTCGGCCTACCAAAAAGCACTTAAATGCGGTAAAAAGGATCTTTTAGTATCTAAAAGGAACCGTACATCGGGGTCTATAGTATCCGAAGGATTCTTCAATTGCTCTAACAGCATTTGCAGATGCGGATCATGCTGGTTGTCAAGATACACGCCATAGCACTTCTGGTAGTATGCAACTTTTGGGTGATAGACTTGTTAGCTGGTCGTCTAAAAGGCAGAAAAGCGTTGCGATATCCAGTACGGAAGCTGAATATATTGCTTTGTCCGGCTGTTGTGCTCAAATCCTTTGGATGAGATCACAGCTTACCGACTATGGCTTTGGATTCAATAAAATTCCAATGTACTGTGATAACAAAAGCGCTATTGCCTTATGCTGCAACAACGTTCAACATTCCAGATCCAAGCATATAGACATTAGATTTCACTTTATCAAGGAGCATGTTGAGAATGGGGTGATCGAACTTTACTTTGTCAATACGGAATATCAACTGGCAGACATCTTCACTAAAGCTCTTGGCCGAAATAGAATTGAATTTCTGATCAACAAGCTGGGAATGCGAAGTTTTACGCCGGAGACTCTGAAACAATTGGCAGATGAAGTTGATGAATAGTAGTGGTACCTATTCAAATATCATGTATCATATGTATATATTTTAAAACCATAAAAACCAAAAAGATTTTTCATTTTTCAAATTTTTATAAAAACAAAATACAAAAATATAAAATTTTAAAAACCAAAGAAAAAATTAAAAAATGAGAAAATATAAAAAGAGGTAAAAATGGCATGTCTTCTGAAAATCAATAACATTTACGGTCTTAGAAATGTCATTCAATAATGATACGAGGCTGTAAATGAAGTTCGAGCAGAAGTTCAAATGTTTTCAAAACATGCCAAATGGCTTGCTATTATTTCAGATAGCAACCCGGTCATCATCTTAAAGGCAAGTATTCCGACAAAAAGGGAACTTGACCTCACAACGGGAATTTATTCCACGGCATGGTCGTACTTTATGACCATTAGACAAAGGCATGTGTTTTACTTTGCAACACCAACCCGTGCTACACCTATAATTTCCAATAGTGTACGTGTCAGTGGCGCTTATGTGTTAAAATAAGAGAAATCTTATTTTTGTTGGTAAAAAGTTATCTTCATAATGAATCAATGTTTTCAGTAATCACAAAAAGATTTTTCAAAAACAATTCGACCACTCAAACAATGACAACAACTCTTTAAATAGAAAACGGGTCATTATTTGAGGGGGAGAAATCGTCATAAAATAATCTTTTAAAACCGGTCTTTTTTTCAAATATGTCATGAATTTAACGGATAAAGTTTTTACAATGAACGGAGTCATAATTAAGGGGAGTTAATGGTTTTTTAACTACACAAGCTTTAGAACTGCCATTGAATAAAACTTTATGGACTTATTTGCAATTTAAGACTTAGTTGATTCTCACGGAATAGATTTAAGCTTATCAATTATTCGAACACGATCTCGAGTATATGTGCGTACTAGGTTTTGCTGATTCCGAGGTATCGAAACCAGCAAGGGGGAAGGAATAGATATACAAGAAAGATAATGAGTACACGTGATAGAATTCATACCTATTCTTATTTTAGGCCATTCCGGGAAGACAAATGTCATAACCGCATAGAAAATCAATGTTTAACTTGTAACTTTCGGGTGCACTAATTCAACCACATAGGGGTAGAGATATCTTGTGATTTCAAGTGTGCATCATTTAAGATACTAGGGGGAAGTGTTGTAAAAAGATTTATTTTAAGCATGAGAAGATTGGTTACTGATTCAATAAAGGCTTCCTTAAACGGTTAATCACTAAGCTTATTCTTAAAATGAGTAGAAATATTTGATAAAAGAGGTACACATAGGTATGTTGATTCCTTTAGATAGTCACTATCCTGTAGGAAGAAATGTGCTTATTTGGGACTTAGCTGACTTAAGTATTATCATTTCGACTACATAGAGGGATTAATTGTATACATCCGGGACTTAATTGACTTTGGTGTTACAAGACATATCATCACTATCCTAAAGAGAGAAATGCGCTCATCTGGGACTTAATTGACCTTGGTGTTGCGGTGATCTAATTTTAAAAAGGGTTATTATGTACTCCCAATATCTGGGTTTTATACATCAAACTGCTTGATGCGGCTTATCCAATAAAGTTTGAATCTACTCAATAAGATTGCTGGTTTCGGGGAAGCTAAGACAACATCAACACTGACAACACCAACCATCACAAGCTGCAAGTTACATATGTAATCTGAATCTGTTCTAGTCCTCGAATTTCGATGCAAAAGACTTTCATAACTTAGAAAGAAAGTTAAAGCAACGCTGAAGAGTGCTTGGACAGAGAAAGGTCAGATTGACAACCTCTTGAAAGAAATAAGGTTAATGAGGAGCTTGGAAAAGTTTGTTGGTGGGAAATTGTATGAAAGAGACCTACAGCTGCGACAAATAACCCATATGAATTCTATCATATGATGTTTCTCATCAATCAGGTCAAACCTCGTACATAATAATCTTGTGATTGTATGTAGTGTAGACTTTATGGTGATATTAAGGAGTGCTCAAGTACAAAATTTTCAAGAATTTGTTAGTAAACTCAAAAATTTTCAAATTATTGTACTCAGCACTATCTTAAATACCCTCATAATTTGAGGGGGAGCATTAAAATGTTCCTATAAGTTATTCTATAACATTTTATCCTCGAACGTTTAATCAATTGATATCTAAAATATCAAGGAATTAACATTTTGGATAAGGGGAGAAAATATGATTAAACTGAATCTAACGTGTATCGAGATGTGATCAAATAAAATAGACTCAATGCACTCCACACTTAGCATGTACTACGATTACGATGCACATGTTAAGGGGGAGCTTTTAGTGAGGATAAAAAACTCTCAAAGTGTAAATCTTTTGATATTTATATCAAACACTTTAATTGAAATTTTCAATGTTTTTGGAAGGATTGTGATGAAATACCTAAAAGACCGACCATGTTCTTAAATTTATGAAGTAATAAGGCGGTTAGGCTTAGGTATTCAAATCTCATGATCCATCCAGAACCGGAGGGATCTACCCAGGGATATCCACTAGTTAGTGTAGAAGTCCTTAGGTATGATACAAAAGGAGAAAAAGTGAGAATCAGGAATAATGCCGACATAGATGGAGCTAACACTGGAACAAAACCAACAAGGTGGTAGTTATGAAGTCTCGGTAAGCATAGAAGGGGTTGAAGAATGAAAAAGAAATGTAAGGATAAAGGGTGTAAATAAAGAAGCCCTCCATACACTTAGGCAGAAACCGGGTCAATACATAAACTGTCGAAAACACTAAGGTGTTATCTGACATTGAAGACTATCATGGACCCAGTAACGCTATGCACAACCCTCCCTAGCCACTCAAGGTCTCTTAAAAGACTCTTGTTTCATTTCTCACAAAGATTACACGCATTTCTATCGACTTTCTCACTCCGAGTTAGTTGATATTGAAAAGGTGGCAGTCTGCTCCAGCCTCCGATCACTAAAATCAAAGTGCACTATTGAGTATAGAGCCAAAAGAGATCATCTATAAATCTCATTAGGACACTTGTCAAATTCTTCCTACTAAGTCACACAATGTGAATTACAAGATATATATTAAGAGTCCTACGCATTATCCTTGTGATTTTGCCAGAACATCTGAGTGATACTTAAGTATTCACAATGAAGATGGAAATCCTGCTTGAGCCAACATCAAACAAGCTCATGGTAGGTGACTTGTGCGATTCTATACGAATCAAACTTGTGACAACTGGAAAGAAACGATGGTGCGATTCTATAAGAATCAAACTTGTTCCAGGATATGAATTGACGATTGATGATGAATTTTTGAAATGATTAACACTCTCAATGTGTCACAAAATCACTTTAGCAAGTGACACGTTGATTGATTTTCAAATTGATTTTTCTATTTCAATCGGTGAGATAGTAACTCACTGGTTCACTCTTATCGTGCTGTCTGCTTTGAGACGTTCCGATAATGAGAACATGCTGAGTTTGATGAATCTAATACAAATGTGTTAGAAAGATTCTATACTTCAGTTGGAAATCCTATCAAGGAGATTCTTCTTAAATTGAATCTACCTGATCACAGGTCGATCCTCACAGATTTGAAGGTTACTCCAACCAAACATGGACGAATGACAAAGCCATATTCGTCCCCCCGCTTTATTGCTAACTATTTTAATGCAGGATACTTAAAGATGGTGGTGAAGGTACATGATTCCAGCTGACTCACAAGATTCATAACTACATGCTCATACCCGACCGACAAACATAAAGACATCATGAAAGCTCAAGTACATGTTTCAAGATTTCCGCTACTCTGATACCGTACGTCTTTCTTGAAGTGACAAAGTATTAAAGTCAAAGAATTTCAAAGAAGTTTCCGTCACTCTGATACCGAACGTCTTTCTCGAAGTGACAAAGTGTTAAAGTTAAAGAATTTCAAGAAAGATGCAACATTAAAGCTTTCCAAGTCAACAAATCAAGAATGGTATGAGCATGTCGGTCCAGAAGTCACAAGATCACAAGATGACAAAGTCACAAGATGGTGAAACAAGATTATGCTTGGTTGATGATCTCACAGTGCTCAAGATCACATCTCCACTTACAAGTAAAGATAAAGGAACAAGCTCGAGCCTAAAGTCAAAGATTACTACAACATATTCACAAGAGAAAGTCAAGTTTACTAGCAGAAGACTAAGAGATATAGCATAGTATGCCTAGGTTATAAACTTTTGTAGAAATAAAGTAACCTCCTTAGGGGAGATTGTTGGAAACATAAAAGTATCGTCACTTCTAAAGTTGTAATAGTCTTAGCTCGTATTTGTTAATGATTAGTCCTATGTAAGCTAGTCTAGGCCCAAGGCCCATGAAAAGCCCGTTAAGGCCCATGGCCGGCCATGTATGTAGAATATATACCCTCTCCATGCCTGGAGAGGGTGTTGGTTAGTTTCATTTCCCCATTTTTCACCACCCACTTAATAATATTATCATCTTTCTCTCTCTAGAAACTTTCCAACCCACTTCTCTCTCTAGTTATTGCATAATATCAAAGATTACTAGTATTCTTCAGTACTGGTGGCCGAATATGAAAGCGGATATTTCTACGTATGTTAGTAAGTGTTTGACATGTGTGAAGGTCAAAGCTGAGCATCAGAGACCGTCCGGGTTGCTGCAACAACCTGAGATTCCAGTTTGGAAGTGGGAAAGGATTACTATGGATTTTGTGTGTGGTTTGCCGAGAACGCCAAATGGGTATGATACGATTTGGGTTATTTTCGACCGACTGACTAAATTAGCTCATTTCCTACCGATGAATAAAATGGATAGTATGGAGAAACTCACGCGACTTTACTTGAAGGAAATAGTGTGTAGGCATGGTGTTCCTGTTACGATCATCTTGGATCGAGAATACCATTTTCACGTCGAGATTTCTGGGGATCACTTTAGGAAGCGTTGGGGACGGATTTAGATATGAGTATCGCTTACCACCCTCAAACGGATGGTCAAAGTGAAAGGACTATACAAACGCTAGAAGATATGTTGCATGCCAGTGTGATCGAATTTGGAAGTAGTTGGGATCGCCATCTGCCATTGGTCGAGTTCTCATACAACAATAGTTATTACACAAGTATTAAGGTTGCACCATATGAAGCTTTGTATAGACGGAAATGTAGATCACCTGTATGCTGGAGTGAGGTTGGGGATAGCCAACTCACCGGTCCAGAATTAATCCGTGATACGACCGAGAAGATTGTCCAAATTAAGAACCGTTTGTTGACTGCCCGTAGTCGCCAGAAGAGCGCAGATAAGAGAGCTAAGCCGTTGGAATTTAAAGTTGATGATATGGTACTGCTCAAGGTATCGCCATGGAAGGGCGCCGTGCATTTTGGAAAGCGTGGAAAGTTAAGTCCATGTTACATTAGGCCATTCAAGATTCTAGCTAGAGTTGGTCTCGTGGCTTACACATTGGAGTTACCTGAAGAGTTGAAAGGGATTCATAGTACTTTTCACGTTTCGAATCTCAAAAATGTTTAGCTGAAGGTGACATTGTTGTTTCGATGGATGAGATTCAACTTGATGATAAGTTACATATGATTGAATAGCCAGTTGATAGAGAGGTTAAGAGACTTAAGCAAAGTCGGACACCTATTGTTAAAGTTCGTTGGAATTCGCAAAGAGGTCCAGAATTTACTTGGGAACGTGAGGATCAGATTAAGAAAAAGTACTCTCATCTCTTTACAAGTAAGGACGAAGCGAGGAAAGCGGACAAGTCAAGCCGAGCACCAGGACGACACTCCCTAAAGGAGGGGAGAATGTAACAACTTAAGTTTCAGGTCAACATTTACGGCCGAGTCAAGTTTGGGTAATTTTTGGGGTAAAAAGTCAACTACGAAGTTTGACTTTTGAAAGTCAAACTTACGTAAACTTTTGAATAAAGTCTATAATAAGAAAGGGGTTCGCAATGTTAGTTAAATTGTAACGAAATATGAAGTTCAGATTATATTATCCTTACTTTCGGTAACTTTCTAAAAATGGAAACTTCTATGGAAAATGGGTAATTGTGTAAAGTTTGTCAAGATGAATGTTTTTGCGTCGCACTTGGAGATTTTTGGTATATGATTGGTATATACTAATATATATATATAAAATATATAAATAATATATAGTATATATATATCTATAATATATACATATATGCAAGTATGCAATATATGATTTAATATACTTTTAGTCACGTACCGCTATATATGTACTATATAGGTCTCGGTTAAGACGTGAAGTTACTTGTGCTTGATTAACTTGATTGATTTGGATCGTTGCTTAAGGTAAGTTCATAGCCTCGCATTTAAATCTTTTAATTATTTTAAAAACCCACGAGGGGGATACATGTTTGTTTTATAAAATCAAACACATATGATTTTATGGTATGCTAGACTCGATTACGAGATTGTTTCCGCATAGGTTGCTATTGTCGAAGTCCCTTATTTCATGAACCGTTAATTGCCTTGCGAGGTAAACGCTAATGCATTAAATAGATCTATTGGGTTTGACAACCCTGTTCGGGGTATGAATCTGTAGGTGAGCACCCTGTAACGGACATTTTGTAATTAGAAAGTAGTAGGTATATGACAATAATACCCTATTTTGGGGCACACTAACATATGAAATGCCATATGTATTGTTAACGTTCGGTGTCATGAGCTTAATGCGTGAAAGAAAAGAAGTTGCTATGCATTGCATTCGTTACTTTGTTTACCCGAGAACTAATTATGTGTTCAAAGATTATTGCTTATTAATTATTTTAAACTCTATGAATTTCACTCAACTTTGTTGTTGACGTTTTAAACATGTTTTAATCCAAAACAAGTAACCATGGATATGCAACGATGGCGTGGAGGTGGGGCCAGTGAATGTTTATGATTTTTTAGTTTTTTATGGAGAAGACTACTTGTGTGTTCCGGTCTTTCAAAAACAATGTCTTAAGTTGTGTTAAAACAATGTCTTTTATTTGAAACAATTGTCTTTCAATTGTTGTAATAGACGGTGGTTGCGATTCTGTGGGGACCTAAACAAACATACTTTAATCATTTACTTGAATTGCTTTCTTTATAATATTCGATATATGCACGATTTGGTTAATTTGATCTGTGACAATCATTTTAGCCTTAGCACCATAATTACAAACTGTGAAAATTTCAATTCGTGGGGAACGACCTAGACTTACCTAAAGCTATACTATACACGAACGGGTATACTTCCCGAGTGTTGTGTTTTTAGTAAAAATCGGTATTTCTAGTATTATTTAATTAAAGCTTGCAAAACACACATCATACTCTAATTAATTATGTTGAGTTAAATTGATTATCTGAAGATTTTGGTAAACGTTTTGTTCCACAACAAGAATTGTCTGATGAACAAGCTTTCTGGTTACAAACTTTACACCTTAATACTGTCCAATCGGCTTCGTCACCTGTCAAAATTGAGGCTCCTTGAGAACTTCCTAAGGTGAGGCTGGTTAATACAAGCCTTAAAAAGATTAAATACCATCTCGGCTTATTTGACGTTGTGGTGAAAAAGCGGACTACACATGATGCTATTACAGAAGGGGAATGGGGGTTTAAACACACTAAAACTATTTTTCTAAATGAAATAATTCCATTTTTAAAGACCTTAAAAGACATATTCAATGTTTTTGATAAAGATCTTTTAAATGAGGTAACGAAAGTACAAACAGTTTTTAACCAAATAGAAGCTGCTGTTCAACAGTATTTTGTAGACAAACAGTGTTTTGAAATTCATAAGAAAGAACTTTTTTTTGAAAATGATCGACTCTTACACCAAATCATGTCTCAAGATGTTATGATATGTGTGATGAATTATACTGCTATTTTTGATGATTCTGTGAATGAGGAAATGCAAAGTAGTGAATTTTGTGTGAAGTGTTTGGATCTTGATGCTGAGCCTTTAAACAAAGAAAATGCGTATAATGATCTTTCGAAAAGTTACTCATAACTTAAAAAACATTGAATTTCTCTTGAGTTAACAATGCAACTCAATCAAGAAATTTTTCAAAAGGATTCATTCAGTGATAATCAAAATGCTCTTGAAATTTCAGAATATTTTGAAAATAATGATTTGAAAGCTCAACTATAAGCTAAAGACACTATAATCTCTAAGTTGAAGGAACATATCATATCTATGGGATAAAATGACAAGGAAGAGAAAGTCAAACATGATATGGATGAAATTGAGACCATAAATATTGATTTGGAGCATAGTGTGGCCAAATTACTTCCTGAAAATGAGCGTTTGCATACAGATATTAAGCATTTGAAAAAGATCTACAAAGATCAAATTGATTCGATTAAAAAGACACATGCTCTTTCTAGAGAACACTATGATTCTTTGAATTATCAATTGAACTCTAAGTCTATGGAAAATGCAAATTTAAAATGACAAATTCAAGAAAAGGTTTTTGTGACAACAACATTACAAAATGAATTAAGAAAATTAAAAGGTAAAAATGTGCTTGATAATGCAAAACTTGATTTAGATCCTTTAGCTCCTACGTTATTGAAAAATAAGGACGCTCACATAGACTATCTTAAGTACACTCAAGATCAAGTAGATATTCTTTGGGGAATAGTCGAACAAGCTAACGAAAAACAACCTTTAGATAATGCGTTAGACTTTGCCTGTAAGCATGCCAAAATAATTTAGGAGTTACTTGTTTATGTTCGAGACACATGCCCTAACGCGTATAAACCTAGTGAGAAATTGGTAACTGTCACAACCATAAACAAAGTAAAGAAAGTTAGGTTTTCAGAACCTCTCACGTCCTCGAGCAACATTCGTAAATAGGTAGAGTCATCTAAACAACAGATTCTAACACACCTGTGTTGCCTTCTACAGGATTGAAGAGTTCTACTAGTGCTAGCAGATCACAGCCTACAGGTAATAAAAAGAATGATAGGATCTCGCAAACACCAAGTAGCAACATAAAGAATAAAGTAGAAGTCAAATGTAGGAGAGTTAATTTAAGTTGTAATAAAAAAGAATCATGTTAAAGACCGTATTTGTGATGCAAATGTTAAGCATACTATGTTAAATGTGAATTCTGAGTTAATTTGTGTTAAATGTAATCAATGTATGTTTGATGCAAATCATGATGTATGTTTCCTTAATTTTGTAAATGATGTGAATGTACGCTCTAAATCTAAGTTGGCTAAGAAAAGCCAACAACATAATATTTGGAAACCTACGGGTAAAGTGTTCACTGAAGTAGGATATAAGTGGAAACTAACAGGAAGACTTTTCACTTTAGTTGGTAACTCGTGCCCTTTAACTAGGACAACTTAAACTAAAGTAGTGCCCATTAAGGAAACCACTTCTCATTCAGTAGAAACACAAAAACCAAAGATTAAAGTCTATAGCAGGAGACCCAAAACAAGTAAAATCTATAGGTTCGAGTAAAAAAGCTAAGATTGTAGAATCTAAGATTACTAATAACTCGAAACCCAATCAATTATGGGGATCCATTGCTACCGATGTTCCATCTTCTTCTTCTCTTGTCAATAACAGGTTATCCAAATTGTTCTCTAGTATCTAGACTCCGGATGCTCAAAACATATGACAAGGAACCACTCTCAGCTCATGAAATTTGTCTAGTAAATTTCTATCCACTGTTCGATTCAGAAACGACCAAATTGCAAAGATAATGGGGTATGATGACTATCAGCTGAGAAACGTAATTGTCTTAAGAGTATACTATGTTGATGGGCTTGGACATAACTTTTTTTCTGTTGGACAATGTGGAAAACTAGAAAGGGGGTTAAATAGTTTACCGCTTTTTAATTTTATGTTTGGTTTAATTATAAAAACTTAAATTCGACTTTATGTTAATTCACAATGTGCACAATATGAACAATTTAACTACTCAAATAAGTAATGACAAGATATGAAATAAGTATGCAAGATAAGAGATGGAAAAATCAAACCACAACACGAGGATTTATATTGGTTCGGTAACGAAGCACCTCTTTGCCCTACTCTACTCCCCGAGCACCAAACTCGAGAGTTTTCTTCACTATGTCATCAAGCTCCCTTAAGGCGGAGAAAACCGTACACAACTTAGCTTACACCGATTTTTGCACACTCAAGCGTATGTCGTGTTCTAATCATTGGGTAGATCCAATCTATCCAAAAATAGCTACAATACTTCCACGACAATTCACTACTTAGGCTTCATCAATTATTTTTCTTTACTTCAACAACTTTACTTTACTCCACAACTTCACTTCACTTCACAACTCCTTCATAACCTTTCTATACTTCTCTTCACAACTTCACTTCAACTAAACACTATCTTGAACACACCAATCTAACACTACTTACTAAGATCACCCTGATCTAACTATACTTACAATGATCACCACACTCTACTTAATATACACAATTACGATACACACCTTCACAATGCACACAAAAGATTTACAAGATATGATACAATTACAACAAGTTTACAAGGACACACACTAAGCTATAATACTTCTTCACTTGATGGTAGGAAGTATTCTTCTCTTGCATTTGAGGATCAAAGCTTGGATCACTTAGAAACAAAGCTTTATGATTAAATTATCAAAGGAATGAAAGGAGAGTTTAAACTAATTTAGAACAGAAAGAAAGTGTGTGCAAAAGGTGAGAAAATCAGTGGGGAATAGTCCAGTATTTATAGGCAAACTGAGTTGCCTTTTTGTTTGGGCGGTCCCCTTAATTAGGGTGTCGGTCCCCTTAATAATTAAGGGGACCACCCTTATAATTAAGGGGGCTGCCCAGCCCAGACGCTCCCTTTTTGTCTTTTTTGGGGGAGGTATTTTCTGAAACATTTCTAGCCTTTTTTAGATAGAAAATTTGAATTCAAAATATTTATTTGAATAAAACATTTCTTTTAAATCTAAAAATGTTTTGTAAAAGATATAGAAATGTTTGTGACATTTTTATAAAAAAATGTGAGGTTAAATAAAAATTCGTTTGATCATAAAATGCATTAAGCATTTATTTATTCATATTTTTAATTGATTAAATTTTTGAAATGAAAATTTACTACTAATTATCTGTTTACGAATAATTTTTCATTAATCATTTTTACATTTTGTGATTATAAAAACGTAGAGAGATCAAAAAATATTAATAATGTTTTTAGGCATTATTTCTATCAACAATCTCCCCCTTTTTGATGATTGCAAAATCTAAACTCAATAAATGTAAAATTGTTTTTTAAACAAGTATTTAGTGAGTTTTATTTCTATTTCTCCCCCTTTTTGTAGAATCAAAAAGGCTTCATCAATGAATGTTTGTAAACCAACGAAATAAATGCTCCCCTTGATGTGTACTCCCCCTCGTTCGAGGGCACCAAGGAATTGAACTATAGCAACTTTGCTATAAAAACAAGTTAGAAGAATAACACCAATGTTTCTAACATATAGCACAGAAAGGAAAAATGCAAGATATCAACCAAAAAAATTACACTTTAAAGCATAATACCAAAGATTATTCATTAAACATAGAAGTTGTGTATAAAACACAATCATACATCAAATAATATGCTTAAA